>CAUYQG010185754.1:0-38230 GCA_963574415.1 Tarsius wallacei
CCAGGCTGGAGTGCAGTGGCACACTCACGGCCACTGCAGCCTCGACCAGCTGGGCTCAGGTGATCCACCTCAGCCTTCCAAGTAGCTAACTACAGTCGGGCGCTACCATGCTCAGCTAAGTTCAGGCTGTTCTCGAACCCATGTGCTCAGGCAATCCCCTTACCTCGGCCTCCCAAAGTGCTGGGATTACAGGTTTGAGCCACTGTGCCCGATCACAGATTCTATAGAAGTTAATAGGTGTTCCATGAAACAGCGTGCAGGGACAGATGTGTTTGAATTAGGCTACTTTAAGTAAATGTGTTTCATTACAGCAGACCTTCTTGGACCACTCCTGTGGTAATACACTGGTTCTGCGACTTCATTGAGCATCAGACTCACCAGGAAGACTGCTAAAATATATTCACTGGATTCCACTCCCAGAGTTGCTGATTCAGTAGGCTTGGGATGGGTCTGCATTTTTGCATTTTTAACAAGTTGCCAAGTGATACTGAAGTTGCTGTCCAGACAGCACATTTTGAGAACCACTGTGGAGGTAGTTTTGACTTAGAGAAAACTATAGTTCCTACCATTTCCCAAAAGTGCTTGACGAAAGGTCTTCTTAAACCCACAGTTTTGTCTAACTTGAGGAGATGCTGACCTACTTTATACTCAAGTGCCGATGAATTATAAATTAGCGCATCCACATTTTAAAAGGGACATCTGGACAGAGAACTATTGAAGCACAAATAATGTGTTGCTACTAATAGAATTCAGACTTCATTCCAAAATAATAAGAACAGCATTTTTGGGTGGGGTATAAAAAATCACCTAATCCTCCTAGTTATAAAATGAGTTTGATCACAACCTATATTGCCTGGAAAAGAACTGTTTATAACTCAAATCATTGACTTTACTATTGTTTAAAGCAATTCGGATGCTTTGAGTCTGCAGCTGTTCTAGTTTAAACACACATTGCTTGGCCCTGACAACATGCAGCTTTTTACTTCTTGGACTCTCTATGATTTAGAATGTGTTGTTCATAAGTCTGCTAAATTCCAAGTATTTGAAAGAACAGATGTGGATCTAAAGGAATAATCAACTCTTGCTGATATTGTTCCAAAAAGCAAGATACATATATATCTGCCTTGAATGAAGAGCTGCATTTGGTTCTTTATGTTTGGAGATGCTGGGATGGCATAGTAGCTCTAAGATCACCCAGTGCTGTATACACATGGTTTTAAGCTTATAAGAATATTAATCACTTATCTCAGTACTTATTAATCTCCTAGGCACCATAGGTGATATTCAAAATATAGAAGACATATGTCTTGCCCTCATGGAGCTTATAAGCTAATTTAGAAAGCAAGGCATACTCATGAAGTCATTAGAGCAGAGGTTTCTGATCTTATTTGCACTGTAGCTTAAACAAGCCCACAAAAGTCGAGATTCCCAAGACCCCTGCTAGACCTACCCATGCTAGACCTATGAAAAGAGCAGTGTCCGAGGAAATATATTTTTTAACAAATTCCCACTGGCTATTTTAAAAATTATTGGGTAAGAAAAGAACTCTGTTGTGCACGATTACGGTGAGTTCTTAACCCAGATGACATATTCTGTATTCATTCAACAGGGTGGAGTCTGTGCTATCTAATCCTGTTATTTTACTGGAAGATAGGACTGAAAGGTGGGGAAACTATGCAGGACTCTTATTAGTCTAAGTACAGAGGGCTGCCTAGCCTAGAGAGAGTAATCTGCAAGTATAGCTAAGGAATAGTGTATAAATTATCAAAAAGCAAGGTACTGTGATAAAGAAAGCCACTGGTGGTTGCACTTTGCAAGAGTGGACCAGGGTTGGTTTAATTAATTAAATATTTATTGAGAACATATTGTATGCCAGGCACTGTGTAGGGCACTGAATACATGGTAATAAACAAAACAAGCATCCATAGGCCTCATATTCTAGTGGAGATAAACATAGGGAATAAATAGTCAGGGTCTCTTCGTTCACTTAAAAAAATGTGGTAAAATATACATTATATAAATATACCATTGTAATAGTTTTCAAGTATGTAGTTCATTGGCATGAAATACATTCACACTGCTGGCCAACCATCACCACTATCCATCTCCAGAGCTTTTTCCTCATCCCAAACTGAAATTCAGTACCCATTAAATAAAAACTCTCCATTCCCCTTCTCCCCAGCACCCGACAACCACCCTTCTACCTCTATGAATTTGATTCCTCTGGCTGCTTCACATGAGTAGAATTGTATAGTAGTTGTCCTTTTGTGATTATCTTGTTTCACTGAGCATAATGTTTTGAAGGTCCATCATGTCGTGGCATGTATCAGAATTTCACTCCTCTTGTAGATGGGATCATTCCATTGTATGGATATACCACATTTTGTTGATTCTTTCATCTGTCAATGGACACTTGAGTTGTTTCCTTTTGTCTACTGTGTATCATGTTGCTATGAACATTCAGGTACAAATGTCTGTTTGAGTGCTTGTTCTCTATTCTTTGGGGTAAATCCCTAGAAGTGGAATTGCTGGATCATATGAGCATTCTATATTTCATTTTCTGAAGTACTGCCATACTGTTTTCCCTAGTAGTTGTACCATTTTGCAGCCACGGTCTTTTGGCGAGATAGAAGAAGTTAGGTATCATTGCTATGTAGGGAGCTTGTATGTGTTTGTCATAACTTTTCCAAAAACATTAAAACTGTCTGCTCTCCCCAGTTCATCCTTCTATCTATCCTCTCCAATGAGGAAAAGGCACAGTACTGAATTTCAGCTTTCAGAGTTAGAAACTGAGGCAAGAGGCTTCAAGCCCAGGGTCAGGTAGCCTATAATGTGTGCCTCCAAATTCTGGTACAATTTTTCCGTAATCCTGTTGCTATTCCCCAAAGGAAAAGCTTCTGGTTTTAGAGAACTTGGGCTCTATTAAGGTTGAGCAAAGGCCTCAGGCACAGGCACTGGGGAGTTCTAATCTCAACTTTGCTCCATATTGTGAGGCAGCCCCAGGCAGGTCATTTAACCTCCACCATTCTTCATGTGCTCTGACTCACTGAGATGATTGTAATGACCTCCCTTTGGAGCTCGTGGTAAGGAATTCGTAATGCTAGACTGAGGGATGTTTGCAAGGTCTTTTGCTGGATGTTCACGGGGCTGCAAAAGAGTTGGACTTTCTTTCTCCTGTGTCTTTGTGTACACATCTAGAAATGGCACCCCCAAGTACCAGTCACAGCATCGGGTAAGTTCCTCGCTGTCATGAGGATTCATCTAGGTCTTGAAGTTCATCTACAGGACTGGTAGCTAAATATCTGGCCTATGGATGTTTTTTTCTCTAGTTCTTTGAGAAGAAGATGGAAAAGTGCCTGAGAGAGAGGGGCATAATATCCCCAACATCTCTTATTTCCCTCCAGGCTATTCACGACTGAGCACGGATAGTATTAAGAATGTTGCGTCCATTCCCTTCAGCTCACCTATGTGTAAATGTATGTAGTCCCATTGTCTTCCTATGTGTCAGCTCTCTGTTTGACCCATACCATCTTTGATGCAGAGTCCAGCACTTCTTTGTATTTGGCAGAGAAATTCCAGTCCCACAGAGGGTGTGACAGAGCAATGTAGATTCTATAGAAGATTTCATAGGGCATCCAGAGGGAAGAGTTTGCTTCTCACCTCCTGCAGCAAAGACCTTAGCATTTTCATCAGATGTGTCTGCCCTCCTAAGTGAATAGTTCTTTTCTGAATCACTGTGGGGACTCCCTGCCCCATCTGTCTTTCTCTCCTGGGACCTCCAGTGTCTTCTCTCATTTCCTCTCTGCTGCATTTTACTCTTTAATCTCAGATCCCTCCCCACTCCAGGGATCAGACAGAGCAGCTGTCATCCCAGCTTCCATCTCAAAGAACTTTCTACATATCTG
Source organism: Tarsius wallacei (assembly GCA_963574415.1). Lineage (NCBI taxonomy): Eukaryota > Metazoa > Chordata > Mammalia > Primates > Tarsiidae > Tarsius > Tarsius wallacei. Next base: position 3,906 of record CAUYQG010185754.1, read on the forward strand.
TATACCCTCCCTAAAAATGCAGTGATCATATATATTCTTACTTATGTAAAAATAGGTTTCCTCTAACAACTGTGATCATTTTTGTATTTCAAGATACCCTTTAAATATGTTGGAGGCTGGGCTGGGTGGCTCAGCCTGTAATCCCAGCGCTTTGGGAGACTGAGGCGAATGGATTGCCTGAGCCCGTGGGTTTGAGACCAGCCCAGGCAAGTTGGCAAGACCTTGTCTCTATAGTAAATTAAAAATTAACTGGGCGTGGTAGCTTGCGCCTGTAGTTCCGACTACTTGGAAGGATGAAGCAAAGGGATCGCCGGAGCCCAGCAGGTCAAAACTGGGATGACTATGAGTGTGCCACTGTACCCCAGCCTGGACAACAGAGTGTGACTCCAACTCAAAAAACAAGCAAACCAAAAACCAAAACAAAACAAATATATATGCTGGATCTGTCCCTTCTTTTCTTTGGAAGAAGTAGACAGAAATCTTAGATAATGGCCAAGATCCCCACCCCCTGGTATATACATCTTGTATCATTTTCTCCCTTTTAGTGATAGAGGAACTTGTAAATATGAGATCTCACTCTTGTGATTATGTTATTGCCTAAGGGATTCTGTGGATGTGATGAAAGCTACTAATTGATTGACCAAGTTAATCAAAAGGAACATTTTTCTTGGGTATCACTGACCTAATCGCATGAGCCCTTTGAATCTGGGTACAGAGCACAGACTAAGAAAGTCAGAGAGTACAAGTGTGAAAGGGCATATGGAGAAAACCACATGGCAAAGAACTGAGGTAGTTTCTTGGACCTGAGTGTGGCCTCCAGCCATCAGCCTAGAAGAGACTCAGACCTGGGATGAAACCTTGATTTCAGCCTTGTGAGACCCTCAGCAGAAAACCCAATTCTGTGCCTGGCTTCTGACCAATACAGGCCATGAGATAATAAATGGGCCCCACTAAATCTATCATAATCTATTACACAGCAACAGAAAATGATTATGTACACTTTATTCTGAGCCTGTTTTCCTTTCATTTTGGATGTTAGAATATTTTGGCCTTCATGAAACAACATTGCTAGTGGAAGATAGTTTTTCTGTTGTGATCGAAATGTTATTACTTTGGTAAAAAAAGTTTACAAACCCATGTCAACTCCTTCTGCCTTATAGGGTTTGTTTGAGAATTTTAGTAAATAGTGAACTTGCTGAGTCCAGAAATCACAGATTGAAGATGTCCCTTTTCCCCTTCTGTCATCTAAATTGTACTGCTCTCTGAAGCTCACTTCAAGGCAGCTTCTTCAAGGCTTTTGAGGTATTCCTTGCCCCTGAGAAATCACCTTCTTCTTAACAGTGAGTTCTTAAATCCTGTGCTGAGTAATAACTTTCATTTTGTTGTCACGATGGTTTTGAATCCTGTATAGTTTAAAGTGTCCCTGTCTTGCCTCCCTAGCCACAGGCCTGGAGGCAGTACCACAATATCTAGTCCTGGGTCCCCCACTAAGTCTGGCCAGGTACCTAATGGACAGTGTGTTCCCCCACATACTTTTGGATTGTTCAGTCTTACAAAGCAGGGACCAAAACTCCCTCCTAAAAAGTCAATCAGCACACCTTTTTGATTGTTTATCCACACTCCTGTGTGTAGATATTACCTGCTGTATTTGGCCTCATCGTTGCTAAAGGAAAAAAAAAAAAAAAAAAAGGCCTCTGGGCATAAATCCCTCTTTCAGAGAGTGAAATAATTTTAGCAGCAGCTGGTCCATGGCATTAAAGATTGAATGACTGTAATATGTTCAGACCATGGTCGGCTTGTTAGGAATTCTGTAAGGCAAGAAATAACCTGAGAGCCTAAGACCTTGGAGACGGCGTGAAAAAGATTGTTGGTGGTGGTGTCCTTCCTTGAGGCGTCATGTTATAATTCCTGAGCCGTTAACACAGATACCCTTCAATGGCTTCTCATTAACTGCGGGAAAACCTCCAATGTCTCCGTGTGGCGCTGCCAGCTTCGAATCCCCTTCCAGCCCCCTTCATCCAGGCCATGATGGTTTTTAGTCACCTCCTCGCTGCTTTCTCATGTTTCACAGTTTCTCCCCTCTCTAATTTTGGTGCATGCAGGTACCAGTTTTGGAGTGAACTTTCCTGCAGCCTCTTCTCCAATATGGTTCATCCAATGATTTCTACATTCGATCTTCAGGATTCCACTCAAGTTTCACCTCCACACAGGTCTTCTCTGACCTCCCCAGGGAGTAACCTTTTTCAACATTTACTGAGTGTTTTCCCTGTGGTAAGCACTTTACACATAATGCTCAGAACAGCCTGATGAGGTGGACATTATCCCTATTTTGACAGGGGATAAAGCTAAAGCTTTAGGAGGTTGAGTTACCTGCCCAGGTTTTTACAGGTTTTTACAGTTACTAAGCCAGCACATAGGCCTGGCACTGTTTTATTCCAAGGCCGTGCTTGTAATGTCAAGGCCCTTCTCATAACCTCAGAACTGTGCCTCTTCCTGGGTCCCACATGCGAAATTTCCTGCCTTGTCTCTGAGGAAGCTCTTGTTCCTTCCTATCTCTGTTAATTCAAATCCGTCTCCCTCATTGGTCTGTGAGCCTCAGTGAGGCAGGGGTTATCGTCACTTCATTTTATCTCCAGGATCTTGTAAAATGTCGAACACAACTGAGCTTAATCCGTCAATAAATTATTTTAATGTATTTTGAAAATGTGGGGTACAATTCAGGATTAGGTACACAAATGGTCATTGTACAGGTAAGTAATTTTTAAAAAATTGGCCAAGGAAACACAGAAATTGAAGAAAAGAAACATCTAAGGGAAATGCTCATCTACTCAATCAGATTTTCTATGATATGGCCATTACTGGGCTTGCTAGGAGTACCTTGACTTGAACCGTAGCTGGAAAAAAAGGAGATTTGTGAGGAGAAATTCCACACTGGGGGTGGGGAATAAAGGAGAGGATGGAGCAAATCCATTTCTTTCACGGGTATATAGGTTTTATTGTATCACTGATGTTTAATTCCACTTAATAATTATTGGAGGACGTCTGCTTTATGCCCTGTGGAGTGTTCAGGGGATTGGTTTGAAGACATTCCACTCCCAAAGCTCGTTTTTACAAACTTTTCACCTTAGGGTGTCATCAACATGTTATATATGTGGAGAAGAAATATTTTTTTCCTAGAAACAGAAGGTGGTGGCATTTAATACTTGGTTCTGGGAATAAAAATGTCTGGCTCAAAAATGGTCTTGTAAAGAAGAAGGAGCTGTGAAAAAGTGATATTTACATTCTCATTTTAATATTTCTGTTGAATATGTTATCTGAAATTATAACATCATGCCACATCCTCCTAAAAGTTTATCCCTTGTCCCTTAACTCTTTTTTTCTTTTTTTTTGAGTTGGAGTCTCACTCTGTCGCCCAGACTAGAGTGCAGTGGCTGCTCCCGGCCACCGCAGCCTCGACCAACTGGACTCTGGCGATCCTTCCGCTCAGCCTTCCAAGAAGCCAGAACTACAGGCATGCGCCACCACACCTGGCCAATTTTTTTATTTATTGTAGAGATGAGGTCTCGCCAAGTTGCCCAGGCGGGTCTCGAACCCGTGAGCTCAGGCAATCCACTCACCTCAGCCTCCCAAAGCGCAGAGTTACAGGCTGAGCCACCGATCCCTGCGCCCCTTAACTCTTTTGTCCTTTCATCATTAAGAATTGTTTCTTTGGGCCAGGCATGTTGGCTCACACAAGTAATTCCAGCACTTTGAGAGTCTGAGGCAGGAGGATTGCTTGAGCTCAAGAGTTTGAGATCAGCCTGACAACATAAAGACCTCATCTCTATAAAAAACACACAAAAAATTACTGGAGAGGCTAAGACCAGAAGGATGCCTGAGCCCAGGTTGTTGAAGCTGCCGTGAGCCGTGATCATGCCACTGCACTCCAGCCTGGGTGACAGAGTGAGACCTCCAACTTAAATAAAAAAGAATGAAATGTTTATTGAAAATCTAAGCATTTTACAAGGGGTAAGGGAACATCTAGTAAACACAGAATAATGATGCTACCCTACAGTCCCTAGATATGAACTTCCAGGACTCCCAGTAGAAGCAACCCTCAAATGCTTTGTTTTACCTTGTCAGCTTTTTGTGCAGGAATCAATGATGGATTTCATTTTTTCATTCTCCCTTGTCTTATGCTACTTTCCTCTCCATTCCCCTCTTCCTCTGTCTTCAATGCTCTTTATTCTCTCAAAGTGTCTGTCTTTAGTCATCCTCTCCTTTCTTTCACATTCCATAAGAAGGTGCCTTCTTTTCCAAGGCCAAGACCTCTGTGAAGAGGGAAGATAAACAACCTGGAAATCCAGAGTACTCCAGTCAGATTTACCACTTCCTGGTGATTTTAGGCAAGTCCCTGAGCTTCTCTAAGTCTCAATTCCTACATCCATAAAAAAGGGACAGTGTCCCGTCTGTTTCTTATACCCCTGGCTCTGCTGTGGTACAACTTCTCCTCAGTCAATGGGGCTTTTGTTCTCTTGACAATAGGAATACAAACATTTAACAATAACATAATAAAAAATTATTACCAAAAATGTACTTAAGGCTTCTTTATTCTTTTTTTTTTTTTTTTTAAAGACAGGGTCTTGCTCTGTTGTCCAGGCTGGAATGCACTGGTGTGATCCTGGCTCACTGCAGCCTTGAACCATTGGTTCAAGTAATCCTCCTGCCTCAGCCTCCTAAAGTGCTGGGATTACAGATGTGAGCCACCATGCCTGACCTCTTCTATTTTTTTAAAAAGAAATGAACCTATTTGACTCTGTATCTTAAGCTATGCCTACCTTCTTTACTTTGGCTGCATTGTAAGAGAAAAAAACCCTTGTCTTTTTTCTCCATTGGCCTCACCAGTTCCATTCATTCACTCCCATCACAAATCCCCCTTTTCTTTCTTTTCCTTAATTTCTAAATCCAACTTTGTTCACGTTTCTTCTCTTTGAGGATGTCTCTATAGTATTTTACACCGCAGTGGTCAAATTCCTCTGTGTTTTGAAACCACTATGAACACTTTTCTCTTTGTTCTGTCCAAAATGACAGCTTCCTCCCTCTTTTCAATAGAGAGAACACAGTTCCTAGGGTCTCCCAAGCTTCAGACCATGCCATAAACTTGGATCCACCCTCAGCCGATCCCCAGGCCCTACTGAGTCCTCGTTTACAGTCTCGCTTTTCCCTTCCCTTCTCTTGTCCTCACATTCTGTTGACAGAATCTACAGAATGTGATTCTGTGCCTGGTCTCAGAATAATTTTGTGGCCTTTGACAAGTTACTTAACTTGTCTGAGCTTTGGTTTCCTCATCAGTAATAAGAAGAAGAATTATAGTTTTTTGTTGCCAAGAGTTACTGTGCAGATTGAACAAAATAGTGCAGAGATAGTCCCATCTATTCCTGTACTAAATAGTCAACACCTGTTAGCTATCATCTGCCCCACTCCACCCCAGATTCCTCCTCAGGTTTGTTTTTCTGGAACAAGAAGCACTCATCTCACTTTAGCCCTAATTATTTTTCTTTCCTCCAGTATTCCCATCTAAAAACTCCAGACCCCCTGTACAAATACTATATCAACATTACCACTGCACAGTTGTGAAGATTTAGGAGGTAACATGTTATCACAAGAGGCTTTGGAGTTGACAGACTTTGGCTTGAATCCTTATTCAGAATCTCATTAGCTGAGTAATTTTGGTCTGACTTCTATACCTCTCTGAGTTTCAATGACCTCCTCTTGAAAATTGAAGTACTCCTAGCTACTGTGTAGGGATGGTGTATGAATTACTATCATACCCCTATCATAGCCTAGTGGAGAGTTCCATGCAATAAATGATAACGGTGTTATATCAGCCCCCCGCTCTCTCTAACCCTGAAAATGAACTTGCAAAAGCTTTAACGGCCAGCTAAGCTCCTCCACCTCTCCACGCAGCTGCCATGCTTCCTACTATCCCTCACGAGCTGTTGGACCCACGGAAGGGGCATTGTTTTTCCCAGCTTCTGTCCTACTCCTCCTTTCTGGAATCCCAGTTCTTTCTCCTTCCCTTTTTACCATACCTTCTTGTTCTCCCAGAATCAGGTCAACTTTTACTTCACGGAATGAAAACGTACAAAAGATTTTAAGATTGTTACTGGACTAGACCTTTCTCTGCCAGTCTATAACTGGGACTCTTGCAATTATTATTTATGAACATATGACTTTAGCAAATGATTTTACAGTCTTTGGTATTATTTTAAAACTGTATTGTCTTTATATGTTTGCTTTCTTTTTTGGTGTCTTTTTCTCTACCACCTTGTTTCTCCTATAATGCCAAGACAAGTGTTGAACAGTATTACACAATAAAAGTGTAATAAACTCGTACTGGTGATTTTTGAGGTTGATTTTCATGGAATTTGTAGCTCATGGACAAGCTGATCCTTAGGTTGCACCTTTTAATTCTTGGCCTCTGCACGGAACCTTCTTCTTCAAGATGTTCCATCTGCTTTGCAGAAATTAGCTCATGAGTCATTTCCTCACCCACCCTCCTTGTAAACTATAAGGACAGAAGGGCAGCCCCTTTGGGGTAAGTAGAAGTGCTAGGGTCAGATAGAGTGGTAGGGAATTGGAAATGGCTCAAGTTTGTCAAATTCTGGTTCAGGGTGATTTTCCTGCAAGGCATTGAGAAATTAGGCAGGGATAACTTAGTTCAGTGGAAGGAACCTGGTGCTTTGGAGCCAGACATGACTGGGCTTAGATCCTGGCTCTGCCTCTTCTGGGCTTTGAGACCTTTAGCAAGTCAGTTATTCTCTTTGAACTTTTGTTTCCCATTCCATAAAGTGGGGATAGCAATGCCTCCCTATCAGGCCTATTGTGCAATTAGAGAGACTGTATGAAAAGCCCTAGCACAGTACCTAACACAGAGAGCTGTTTAGTCCCAGAGAGGTTTCAGAGCCCCCAGAGTGAATACTGCAGAAATTGTTAATACAAACACACAAAACTTTGCAAATAACTTCTCAACCACATTCAGGCCTGTTGTAAAATTGTGTTTAGAAGATGATTATTTTGCTGTTCTTGCTTAATTGGAGGGAAACTTGATAAAATACACCTGTGAGTTAGGGCTGTTTTTGTTATTTCCTACCTGACAGCCAGAAAAAAAAATTTTCTGAAAATTACCTCTCTCTCTTTCCTTTGAATTTCCAAGAGCTGATCAATTTTTATGTTCCCTAAAGAGGAGAATTCAATAAGGCAGTCTGGAATTCAGCTAATATTTTTTAGTTGTGTGTTCTAGGGTGGACTTGATAGAATATTTGTTCCACCTTTGTGTTTTATGTTCACCCCTTTAAACTGACTTAGGGAAACTGAATTTTGAGAAGTTAGCCTGATTAGGAGTCAGAGTGGCCCCTGACTTGACCACATCCTACCTGAGTGAGACACAGTGTAGTGGCCTTTGATTTCTTCATCTTTCCACTCAGAATAATTAGAGTGGTCCTCGGTTGGCCATACTTCTAAATGTAAAATTAGACCAGGCATATAAAAGTACTTTAAAAATTGCAGTTCTATATGAATACAAACAAAAGAACAGATTTTTTTTTTCTACCCATGAATACCTCAGAACCAAACTATTCGAACCTCAAAGCTAGAATAGGAAAGTGTTTCACCTTTCAAACCTAGAATGCCGAGTGGAGCTTCTCACAGCCTTGGGTGATGGGGATGGAGATCCTGTCTTGCAGTTGAAACCTTGAGCTTCTTTTAGCTGCTGCTCCTTCATGGCGCTAGCATTTACCTCATTCTTGAGCTTTCTCAGTTTGTAAAACAAACTTTGTTTTTGTTGGCCCAGACATTCAAAATTGATTTCTAACAGGTTGGCTTCTTTGGACTGAGGCTGGAGAATTGGGAAAGGGAAGCCTTTTTCATAGTAGCAAGTGCCTTCACAAAGGGCTTGGGGCTTATACATGGGGGACACAGTGCCCTAAGGCTTTAGAGGTAGGAGTCATATGAAATGCTTTCTTTAAAAAAAGCTATGCCAGATATATTATTGATTTATTTGAATTTAAGTAATGGAAAGTTTCTGAGCTGGCGGAAAGGCTGAATTTCCACCTTTACCTTGTATCCAGTTTTCTTGGTTAGAGCATATGGTGCAGTCTTACCAATCACTTTCTCTACTCCCAGGATTTCCAGGAGAAAATTTAAAAATCTTAAAGTGATATTCAGCATTAAAGTATCCTGAAGCACTCTAGGGAAAACCCAGTGGGGAATGGTTCCACAAACATTTTGTTGCATTTTTTTTTATCATTTAAAATTAATTAACCATTTTTATTTTAAATATGTGGGGTACAATTCAGGGCTAGGTATGCAAATGTTCATTATGCAGGTACCCTTGGTGAGGTGTGCCCCCCTCCCCTGGCAGTTTCTCACTACTACTAATCCTTTTCTTATAGTATTACGATAGTTGTTCAAGATCCACTTATGAGTGAGAACGTGTGATACTTGGTTCTTTGTTTCTGTGATAGATCACTCAGTATTTATTGCAGTTTTCTAAAGCAAATGTCTTGTGGTTTTCTACCAGACTCCATCTTTAAATGACCCTTGATTCTGTTTCTTGAAACTTACAAACTCATTCTGTAAAAATAAAATGTTCATCAATAGGATATCAGTTAAATAATAACATTTTAATAAAATTCAATGATATGTATCTTTTTAAAAGAATGAGGTAGATCTAGATAAAATTATCATAAAAGGATAGGCTTGACTCATCATTGACAGAAATAAAGGTCATAGAGGAGGAATTGGCACACTTGTTCTGTAAAGGGCCAGATAGTAAATATTTTAGGCTTTGCTGGCCATATGGTTTCCATTGCAATTACTTATCTCTGCTGTTTTGGCGTGGAGGCAGCCATAGACAATATGTAAACAAACGAGCATGGCTGTATTCCAAGGAGACTTTCTGCAGGCTTTTACAAAACCAAGCAGTGGGCTCACAGGCTGTAATTTGCATACCCCTGTTATAAACTATGTAGGGTGGGAAACAATTTGTTTTTAAACAACAATTAAATACAGTATTTGGAAGGATCTGTATCAGATTGTTTAATATTCTTTATATTTTAGGGATAGAATAATAGAGTGATTCTACTAGTATCTGAGATGTTATAATAAGCAGTGATTGTTTTTATAAGGAGCAAGAATAATGAAGATACTACCATTTTGATGAGAAATCAGATTTTGCACTATTCTGGGTGGGTCACTCCAAATAAGTAATATTTAATGACATTTGTACTATGCCCTCAGAGCAATTGTTACTATTTTGTTCTATGGAGGCAGCAGCCAGAAATATAGAATAAAACCAGTTAAACTTATAAAAGAACAGAGTGTAATTACCCTCAATTGTGGCCAAGTTTTCAGTCTTGAGTAATATCTAGATATACAATGAAGTCCTATCTTTTGTTATACAATGACCTCATATTCTAGAAGATGAATCTTGATGCAAATCTTTATGGAATGCAAAATTTAAAATATAATAAAACTGTGATTGTTCTGGTATTTCTCCACAACTTGAATTTTGTGTCATAGAACATGGTCTTCCTTTTACATGCCATTATCCTCGATTAGAGGGTACACTTAGTTTTTTCTTTTATATGGCATTAATAGATACACGTGAAAAGAGAAAGCAGCTTGCTGAAAAATTTCTTCTGCATGGTTTTCTCTTTGACCTGAGATGCAATTCGAGCACAGGAGTGGTAGTTGGGCATGGTCAGCTCTGTGGGTTCTTCTGACCCTGAGGGTCTCTGGTTTCTTGATTCATCTGTTGATCAGGTTGAGTTCTTTGCATGGTTCAAATCCTTGACTGTTCTTGGGGTGAAATAAATGGCCATAATTCAGCTTTGAGATTTAAAATCCAGGTCTAATTGCCAGACACAAAAATTAAAGTGTAGCCCAGGTTAGAGCTCATTTTAATGAATAAGGAAGCAAAAACAAAACTCTTACGTATTGACTATCCAACCAAACACTTCCCTCACCTGATAACATTTCTATGTCAGTAAAGCCTGTTTTCAGTGGATTTCAAATAACAGTTAAATAGAGTAATGCTATGGCTTCTAATTTAATACTAATTTATTTTATTTTATTTTTAATTTTTTCCATTGTGTGGATATGCCACATTTGTTTATCCATTCATCAGATTTAATCCTAATTTAGATGAAAGCCTCTTTAAATCGTTTAACTGGCCAGGCATGGTGGCCCAAGCCCGTAATCCCAGCATTTTGGGAGGCCGAGGCAAGAGGACTGCCTGAGCCCAGGAGTTCAAAACCAGCCTGGACAACTTGGCAAGACTTCATCTCTACAATAAATAAAAAAATTAACCAGACGTGGTAGTGTGCTCCTGTAGTTCCGGCTACTTGGAAGGCTGAGGCAGAAGGATCGCCTGAGCCCCGCGGGTTGATGATGCTGGGGTGACCATGAGCGTGCCACTGCACTCCAGCCTGGGTGACAGACTGGGACTCCAACTCAAAAAAACAAAAAACAAAAACTTTTAACTAACATAGGCTATGTGTTTTCAAATACAGAATCATAGATTGGCAAATATGTATTCGGTGAATCTATATTTGATGGTTCATCAAGTTGCTAGCAAAATTAATTAAACCATTTTTCTATTAGAGTGACTATAATTATTCCACTGTTGTTCTAGAGTTCTAACGAATTCTCTAATAAGCGTCACTGGACATATAAGTTTGTTCTCCTTTAAGTACCCTGGAAAAATTTCTGGGAGGGGAATAAAATGTGTTGTCATGTTTATTCATTCACAAACATTTAATGAGGATCCCACTATATGACAAGTCCTGTGTTATGTGTTGGGGATGCGTCACTAACTTGCTGTGTGATCTTGGGCCAACTCCTTCACATCTCTGGTCTCCTTTTTCTACCAAACTCATTTTTAAAAATCATTCAAAGGACATTTACAGCCTCAGGAGAATCCTGAGGATTCATGTGGTCAAGTTGCTGTCCAAAAGTTTGGGGCAAATTTGCAATGCTATCTGCAGTCTCAGACTGCACTAATTTCATCACAACCTTGCCGGCAAGGACTTTGTGTCCCATTTAAAATTTTAGTCATTTAAATCAGTGAAAAATGACACGTGGTTATTTTTTTCTTTTTATATTATTAATGAGTTTGAAGAATGCACAACTTTGGCTCTTAATCAAATGCAGTTTCAATTCCATATCATGTTCTTAGATTTTCTTTGCCAAGAAACTTCTTTTGTCATGGCAGGAAATAGAAGAAAAAACAGACAAGAACAATGCTTTTTTAAAAAAAAAGAACCTCATTTTAGAGGAAAAAAACTACTTGAAAAAACTGTTTTCACAACACATTGGACACTGGTAATACAGCGATGCTTCAAACGTTTCAGTTGAGTTATTTCATCTCATTCCCCAAGGAAAATCCTCAGTTTCTTTTTTTTTTTAACCCTTGTTCCAAATGCTACATGTTTATTTTCACCCCTAATTCACTTTTGGAGATAATATCCCAAGCAACAAGGCCGTAGCATACGTCCCTGGTCTTTAGTAAATGATCGTGAACATGTCAAAACACAAAGCACTATATAAATATTTTGGGATAATGATGACAACACCTCACAGGTAAATGGGAAAAGCAAATGAATTATTTGAGGTTTGCTTAATATTTGCAAGCAATTCTCAGGGAAAGCTTTGGGTGTCATCCTGCTCTGCTTGGGCTGCCCTAACAATATACTGCAGACTAGGTGGCTTAAATAACAGAGAACATTTTCTCATGCTTCTGGAAGTTGGAAAGTCCAAGATCAAGGTCTGGCAGCATTTGTTTTCTTATGAGGACTCTCTTCCTGGCTTGTAGATGTCTGCCTTCTCCCTGTGTCTTCACATGGTGGCATTAAGGAGGCTCTGAGTTCCTTTTCTTATAGGGCACCAGTTCTATCAGATCAGGACTCCACCCTTAAGACATCACTTAACCTTAATCACTTCCTGAAAGGTCTCATTTCCAGTACAATTACATAGAGAGTTAGAACTTCAATATATGAATTGAAGGTTAAAACACAGGCAGTGAACTATTGCTGGTCTAGAACTCAGTTGCCAATACCATGATATGTGACCACACCCTCACTGTTTGTCACAGTTGGTTCATAAACATCAGAAGTGTTTCTAGTCTTTCCTAAGCATGGACTGGATAAAAAGATTCAATACAAGGTTGCGTGACTTCTTGTCTATTGTCTTGTCAACCATCAAAGGCCATTGTAAAGATCATAGAAGATCGTAGACACATAGATCGCAGAAACCACCAAGACCAAACCTTACATCCAGCTTTTCGGATGGAGAAGCTGATGCTCCGAAAGATGAAAACCCTTGCCATAGGTCATTCTGACAAGCAGTTACCCATATGATTATGGAGGTCTTCTGACTTCCATTACAGAGCTCAGGGTGGTGACAGATGCAATTGTGCTTTCAAATGGAAGATTCTGTGAAAATGATTTCCAACCTCATGGACCAAATCTTGACATTAGGATATTTGTGGTTTTAAATAATATACATTGCCTCTGATCCTAAGCATAAAGGATATTTGGGGCTTACAGCATTGGTGTGGAGGCAAGGTCTCGTTTTGGTGACTGGACAGGGTCCCTAGTGGCTCTAGCAGCCCAGAGCAGGAAATATCACCAACACCGTATACAGGACACTATCCCTACTGCTGGAGGACACAGCCTCTATCACCATTGCCTGAAGTGAATTTAAGTCAGTCCTTTGTCTTGGAGGGATCCCACAGGATGTCATAGTGTCAGATAGGAAATTTCCAATCAACCTCTTCTAGATCATATATTTATGCCTTTCCTTGCTTGGACTGGAAAATAAAGAAAGAAAGGATCTGACTCTTATACCTTCCATAAGGAGATGGGGGCCCTACTTTTACAAAGAAATAAGAGATGTCTCCCAAAAGTGGTTGGGTGCAAATCATTCAAAAAACAAAACAGAGTAGAAATGAGTATCTGCTACATTCTTCATTGTCAGAGCTTCTATAGTTAAAAATGGTTTGTGCCTAGACAAGTTCATTCTGAGTCAAAGTTTCATCTTTCAGCTTTCCCTAGATTTCTCTGTTCTGTTGCAAGATGAGTGTATATTTGCATTACCTTTTATTTTCCCATCCCGAATGTAATTTAGTGTTGAATTTTCTTCTTTTACATCTGTTGATTTTAGCATTCTGTTCCCACTGTGGCTCCAGGGATATGTAGCCACTTGGATGCTTCAGAATGGAAGTAAGCTTTCTTAACCAACTTTGTTAGCTTATTTTGTACAATTAAGAGAGATATCAAGCTGGGCTCGGTGGCTTAGCCTGTAATCCCGCGCCTTTGGGAGGCTGAGGTGAGTGGATTGCCTGAGCCCACGGGTTCGCGACCCACCTAGGCAACTTGGCAAGACCTCATCTCTACAATAAAATCAAAAATTAGCCGGGCATGGTAGCGCACGACTGTAGTTCCAGCTACTTGGAAGACTGAGGCGGAAGGATCGCCGGAGCCCAGCAGGTCGAGGCTGTGGTGGCTGGGAGCAGCCACTGCACTCCAGTCTGGGTGACAGAGTGAGACTCCAACTAAAAAAAAAAAGAGAGAGATATCTTAGTGCACCCTTGTGAATGTTTTTCCACCCACCCACAGAATGTAGTATATTTGTTCATTCTTGATCCAACTACCAAGAAATTGTATACTCACCTGAGTATTTGACCAGGAGAGGTCACTTTTTCACTTGTGAAATTGACTGAAGCAAGTAAGGGATAAGTCACCTATCCCTTAAACTTTAATAGATATATTTATCTTTTTTTTTTTTTTTTGAGTCGGAGTGTCACTCCATCGCCCAGGCTAAAGTGTAGTGGCACACTCACAGTCACCCCAGTGTCAACCTGCTGGGCTCAGGCAGTCCTTCCGCCTCAGCCTTCCAAATAGCCAGAACTACAGGTGTGTACTGCCACACTTGGCTAATTTTTAAATTTATTGTAGAGAGGAGGTCTCACCAACTTGCCCAGGCTGGTCGCAAACCCATGAGCTCAGGCAATCCCCTCACCTTGGCCTCCCAAAGAACTGGATTGACAGGCTTGAGTCACCGCACTCAGCCAAGATACATTTATCTTAACAAAAGAATGAGAATTTGTCAACTGCAGAGTTGTGGGTACTAGCTTATAAGTCTTCTGAGATTTCTCAGCTTTCTACCTTGTGTTCCACAGCCTATGGCCATCATCTGTCTCCAGAGCATAGCCAAAAAAGGAAGTTCAGGAACTGGTGTGCTGTTGGTGAGAAAACATATGGCTCTTTATTTAGTCCCTGACACCAGCACCTCCATCACCTTCTTTTTAAAAATCAGATTTATAGTTTCAACTGAACAGGAATAAAGCACTGCCACACAGAATAGCAAACGGCTGTTCTTCATGGATCAGTCTAAGAATGTGATAAAGTTGTTCCTCTGGTTACTGGCAAGGAATAAGGGCAGTATGGTGGTAGGTCGGCACTTGGATCAGAAAGCACAGGGAGGCAGGAATTAGTGGCTACCAGTTGCAGTACATATTGATATCACAAGTGGACAAGAGAAAATGGAAGATTGACTTAATCCAAGCTCTTGATCTTCTATTGAAACATTCTTTAAACATCTTTCTGGACTGAGACCTAGGCCCATTTCCATGGCTACACCACAGAATGGGCATTCTATCTCTGTGGGGGATAGTTGTCTGAGTATGCGCTAAGACTTGAGAATAAACTTGTACGCTAACACAGTGAGCTATTTTTTCCCTGTGTTTGCACAGGGTAGCTTCATACCAGCAGATGGAAGAACCTAGGAAGACTCTTATGACATGGCTCTGCCCCATCCTCCGCCCCAGCCTCTCCCCTCCCGGAGACTTGATTACACTTCATAGGCCCTGGCGTGTCTTTGTTTAGCTTTTGCAACTTCTTCCCATGGTAACATTGCAAAAATATTTATTCAGGCTTTGACTTCAACTTTACCATTTTTTTTCTTCACAACACCTGAGTCTTCTCGATGTATTACCTGTATCCTACTTCAGTGAGTACAGAACACGGATGGACCAATCTGTATGGTCTGAATGGAGTAAGATTAAAAATGTCTGAGGAATGCCTACCACGTGATTTGACATCTGAAAATGTTTAGAATATCATCGGTACCTCAAAGGTGAAGCCCATAGTATGTAATGTGAAGCATGAGGGAAGTACAAATAAAATTTGTTCCTGGGCATTTATACTAAGCTTACATCATTAGGAGATTAGAGAATATTGGAAGAATATACCAAATAATTCGTTACTAATTTTGTGTGAATTTCACAAGACTGTGAATTTCTTTGGCCTGCTATTTCTATACAATTTGCATAAAAATCCATCTTAACTGAAGCCAGATTCTAATTTTAATTTCTGCTTTACAATGAATCGTATTCTACTTCGTTTCAGCGTGCTAGGGCAACTATGTTCAGGTTTTTGCCAAGATAAGAGATCAATGTGATATTTCCATCACAGCTTTTTAAAGAGATTCTTTACTGTGTAATTGCTAAGACAATTAGCTGCAAGCTACAGTTACTATCTCTTAGGAACGAAGGCTGCTTCCCACTGTAAGATTTATGTTACTCCTCAGTAGTGTTGACAAGATGGAGAGCCATTTTGGAGGTTATGTTTCTGAAATGGCTATCTGTTGGTGATCCATGCTTCAAAGTGGTTATGCGTCAGTTCTCGTCAACTGACATTTATGGCTTTTAGGATGTGGACTGGGGCTTTCAATCCAGCTCAATCAGGTGTCTGCAGACAAGCGTCGGATATGTTTAAGTTTCCCAATGTCTCTGTCTTTCAACCCTGTTATTTCCCCTAAATCAAATGCTTCATTTAGCAGAGCCTGAAAAAAAAATTTTTTAAAACCAAAGTAAGTCCAAATGGTCTCAATGGGAATCTTTACAGAAAACTGTTATGAAATAGCACAAAGAAAGAACACAGAAGGGTTTGGAATGGAAATTGCCTAATTTGTCTCATGCCCATTAAACTGTTATCAATAAAAGAGGGTAATAGCCTAGATTACACAGTGCTTTCGGGGGTTTTCTATTTGATCAGTTTAGTTAAAGTATCATAATAATCAGGTTACTATACTTTTGGATGATGAGGAGGAAATAGTAACACTTTGACAGCATGAATTTGTATCCTGAATCTATAAACCCTATGACCTTGGATAAGTTGCAGATCTCATATTAATATTGCTATCTTTGTCTGTAAATGGGGAAAATTACTTTATATTAACAAACTTTTTCATCCATATACAGATATTTATTGAGCCTCTATTATGTGCCTGGGTAGTATCTAAATTGTTGGAGATTCAGGTAAAATACAGAACAACACAAATCAGATCTGTCCTTGCCCTTAGGAAGCTTATATTCTCACAAGATTTAACAGCACTTCATGTTATTATTTTATCCTAGATATCTGCTGAGGCAAACTTCCCTTTGAAATTTAAATTAAATAACCTCAAACCTCTTTTTATGCATTAATTGAATAATTCAGCACCTGTCTTGATATTATCAGAAATTCTTGAAGGAAAGAAATTTACCTTTGTACTTTTTGTTTCAGGCTCTGAATTCTTGCTTTCACTACCATAGTGCAGTTTATAGATCTTCTCACTGATCAACCTATCCTGTCTCTGTTCTGTATACTCAGCATACCCCAAGCCATCAATCAGTCTCCCGAAGTTTCACCAGCACAAGGCTGTGACTTGAGCAAATATTTACTTGTGATTTAGGACCTTAGAAATAGTTTTCATCACAAATTATTTAAAATTTAAATATCTGTCTTCTCTTGTGAGAAGTTCTTTGACTATCACCCCACCAGAAATTTCCAAGGAGCTGTTTCTCTTCAGGGCCTGCCTTCTGCCATATTGCTAACTCCTCTCTCCTTTAGTCCAAGTGCTTGAGGCCTTATCTGCCAAGCCCACAGTAATCTACTGAGCATTGTATCATGTACAGGTTTCCATCTTGTTTACAGGAACTATGGGACTCTGAATCAAAGGAACAATATTCCTCTGTGTGTTATATTGTTATTGGTGTTTGGCTTACAATACAGTTGACTTATCTTTGTTTTATTCCACAGCTACTGATGGCTTTCCTCACAACAGGCAGTGACTTTGACAAACATAGCTCAGCAGGACTATCCCTGTGACAAAAGAAATTCAACCACACCTGACTCTATAGTTCATAGAATTATTCTTACACTCAGGCAGTCGTCTCTTAAGTGAAGATACAGCATAAAGCATGTAACTTGATGGGGGAGAATGGGTGACCATATGAGCAGACAGGTCATATCTCAAAAGCCACAGAATTTGAATTGTTCAAAGGGCCCTTAAGTAAATGAGAGCTTTTAGCAGCCCTTGAGGCTGTCAGTTGTGGCCAGAAGAGGCCCAGTTCGAAATCACAGAGGCTACTTAGGAAGCTGGAGAAATTCCTTCACTGACTCCTTATTGCCTGTGGAAAGATTTCCGATTAGGCTCTGGTTTAAGGACAAGTCCTAATACCCAATCAGTGAGCCTGTACCAGGCACAGCACTGGGGATAAATGTGAAATGACAGCGTGTGCCCTCCGGAAATTACAGAGATAAATACAGCCTCGTATTATGCTGGGTCCGTGAGTCTGTGGAGTGCTTTTGGAAACATACACCTTCCACCCACGGGCTCAGAGTGTTTTATCAGCACTTTACTAATGTGATTTCCAATGAAGGTCAGAAAGTTAAACTTATCACCCAGTAGCCAGGGTTGATAGTTCATATCTTGATCTTATCACTGGGCCTCTTTTTCCCATTCCAATTGCTTTTTGAGGGCTTAGAAATGTTCACTTGGGGGAACTGCTTGCTGTGTGCAGGAGCCTAAGTAAAAATAAAAATCAAGTTGTGTAAGGCAGAAACAAAATGTCCAAAACAATATCACAGTTTGCTCCCCAGATGTGGAATCCGACCCATCTGTTTCTGTCAGAATGATGTGACCCAATAACAAAAGCACAAGTTTTTCTTTTGTCTTTGTTTCCTCTTTCTCAGACATCAAAAAAAGAGTGTTTCAAATAGGTGTGTGTCAAAGGAATTGTCTTTTGCTTTTTCCACCTTCCATTCAAATATAATTGATGGCCGCAGCATCACAACAGCTTTTTAAAGGAATCAGCGCTGAATTACAGAGGGATTCACTGCAAATGCTATGTTACTAGATTCTGATATTCATGAGATAGCTGGCCTGCTGCGTTCTCAAATCCCCAAATTCATGAACACCATGGTATACAATTTTTCAATTTCCTTATGTTTAAAGCTGGGTTTCCAACACCAGCATGGCTGACACTTTGGGCTGTGTAACTCTTCCTTGTGGTACCCATCCTGTGCACAGAGGGATGTACAGCAGTGTCCTTCTACCATGCTAGATGCCAGTAACACACCTCCTCCACCACCCACCGGTGACAACCAAAAATGTCTTCAGACATTGCTACATGTCCCCCATGGGGCCACCATCCTTTTGTTGGTGAACCATTGATGTAAAGTGATGTTAATACTTCCTTTTGTAAACTGCTGGGGGGATTAAAGGAAATTTAGTCCTTTATTAACTTAAGGGAAATTGTGTGCAAGTTGTGAGACCAAGAAATCTGTAAGTTGTGAACGATGGGGGCCTGCGGTCTTTACTCACAAACTGATTGATTTACTCAGACACAAAACTCATATTGCCAGGTTAGTCTTGCAAAGGTATATGAGGCTCCATTTCACAAGGGTTCTTAGAAACAATTGAAACAAGAAATATTAAACTGGCAATGGATACAGGTGCTAGAGTCTCCTGCATCTTGGATGTGAAGATTACTTAGCATCTTGCATTATTTTTTTTTAACATTACAGTTGGGATTATGAGAACACTGCCTGACAATATATGCTCAAAAAATGTTAAACAGAAGAGAGAGGACAGTCTCTCAAGAATAGCCCCAAGACCCTGATGGTCATGTAGATACAGGCCAAACCCCAGCATCCTGAAATTAACTCCTGGGTTCTACTACATGCTTGGTTCCTGCCTTGACTCTCTAAAGTCTACTAACTGTTCAATCTTGGCAAGGTGTTTACCATTCTGTGCCTCAACTTCCCCATCTGTAACATAGGGATATTAACAGTGCATACCTCAAATAACCGTAGTGAGGGTTAAATAAAGTAATATATGAAAAGCATATACCTGGTACGTTAGATGCTCAATTTATGTTAGCTAATAGGATTTTAATTGTCATCATCATCATCATAGTTATAGGGTGAAGTAGATTTATTTTGGATCTCAGGTGGAGAAAGATGAGTTAATCATACTCTTCTGTGTGGTACCCTTTTATTATTTATTTGTACAGGCCCCTAATCTTATTTTGAAAGTAAAAAACATGCTTTTATTTCCATATTCCAGTTCTACCACCCTTATACCCACTATGGAAAATATTTCTAACGTAGTTATTGAGTGCTGTTTGTTTGTATACATCCCTAAAACATGTATATTGTCTTGTATGCATGTAACTGTAATTTTCACAAGTGATATTGTACTATCTCTGATTTTTTCTTACTCTTTTTACTCTGCCTGTTACTGCATGTTCATAGACTCCTTTGCAGTGCTCAATACTCAGTAATAGACATCAACATGTTTTATCTTTGTATTCTCTAGTGAAAAGCTCTCTACAAGTAGCACAATTGTGAATATCCTCATTTATTAGCCCTCAAGATATATGCAAGGAGGTATTTGGGATATGTATGGTTCATACATTTCTGTTAAAAAGCTGATGTAGGAAACCATTGCAAAGTTATGGTCTTGCCACATCAATATCACTGTTGCCTGCAGTTTCATTCAGAGCAATAACTTCGATAGATCACGATGATGGCAGTGATAAATTCATCTGTTTACTGCGTGCTTTTTTTAGGCTAGATACGACACTAGATATTTCGTGTCCCTAAGACCTCAGGTTTGGTCATCTGTTAGGAGGACTCAGAGGACTCAGCATATAGTCATACTCATGGCTATGTTGTTTTGAAGAAAAGGGATACCGAGAACAGTCGGCAATGAGGAAAGATGGGTGGAATGGAGTCCCGAGGAAGTCAGAAATAGGCATTCAGAGTCCTCTCCAGTGGAGTCACACTGAATGCACTTGATTCCCCCAACGAGTTGTGACAACAAGCGTGAAATGTTGCCAAACTACAGAACTTCATGTTACAAGGGCTGGTCACGTAGACAGCCTGTGCCTGGGATATACCAAAATTCCAGACTCCCAGAAGGAAAGCAGATGTTCAGCATAAACCATATTGTTTGTACAGTAGAGGAACAGCTAGCCATTTTTATCAGTTCTGGAAATGGTGGGAACCTTTCCAAAACCTAGGTTCCCAGAATCCAGCCAACGCCAATCATATAAGCAAGCCTTTTGACGGCTAGCAGTCGGACCCACAATGTTAACTCTGTTCTGCACATTTTGGTTTCATTATCTTTCAGAGCACAAAAACGCAGGTAATTAGGCTCTCATTTTAAAATGAGGAAACCGAGGCTTAGAGAAGTGAAGTAATTTGCCCCGGGTCACACAGTTCAGAAAGGAGTCGGGATAATACCCCAAGCTTCATAGAAAGCAGTCTCTTTTGCAAACCCCCACCAAAAATTGGCATTCCCTCTTCTACTAACTTAAGCTCATTTTTAGTAATTTTACACACAAGATTTAATCATCTGAGCATAGTTTGACCCTGTATGTTCTTATTTTGGAAGGAGTTTTGGGGGAAAACCATTAGTTAACTTAAGTGTGGAATTTGGCCACTGCTACAGTCTTGAGCAAGGAACATTTTTAAAACAACTGCTTAGATGATGGGTATTTTTAATCACAGAGAGCAAAGTTAAAATTTTTGTTATAGCAAATATAAAGTTGTGTTAACAGTTTAGAAAACAATGTCTCTTTTTTGGTTAAGAAAGAACCACTCACTTTGCGCTAAGCATTCTGCCTGCATTCACCTGGCCATAGATACAGATGCTAATGTTTACAGATGTTAAGTCTGTCAGATCTCATCTATCTAGTAAGTGGAATTGGAACCAGAAAGACACCAAAGCCATGGCCTACCCATGTGCTGTACTGCCACCCCCAAACACTAGTCTTATGGTGAACTGGGGTGAACCAAATTGGGAAATGAGTCATCATGAACTAAGCAGGAGAATTAAGGGCTACACTGGTGTTTGACTCATCTTGAAACCTCAGTTCAGCACTTGTTTGGTGAATGTTAGCAAGCTCCTGGCTCTCTGTGCCTCCATCCTTTTGTTTCCAAAATGAGGTTAAATGAGGAAAGGAGCTCATGCCTCCCAAAATCCCAGTGTTTTGAGAAGTTGAGGCAAAGAATCGCTTGAGCCCAGGAGTTCAAGACCAGTCTGGGAAACATAATGAGACCCTCTCTCTACATTTAAAAAAAAATTAGGCTGACATAGGGGTGCGTGTCTATAGTCCCAGCTACTTGGGAGGCTGAGATGGGAGGATTGCTTGAGCCTAGGAGTTTGAGGCTGCAGTGAGCCACGATTGTGCCACTGCACTCCAGCCTGGGTAACAGAGTGAGACCCTGACTCTTAAAAAAATACAAAACAACAACAAGAATGAGGCTTAGGATTCCTGTCTTACCACCTGTATGGTATTAGTGTGGAGATCAAATAAAACAGCAAACGTGGAAGTATTTTGTACAGTTAAAAGACCTGATATCAGTTCTCACTCTTTTAGCTGCATGTGTCTTCAGGCAAAAAGGACTTTTTACAGGACATGAAACTGAAAATTCTGAGGCAGGTCTGAGGCCATGTGCAGCTTGATGAAAGAGGAAAAAAATCAACACAAGTTGGTTTCTCCCTTCACAGTCCCCATTTTCCTTCACATAAGCCCCATTCTCAAAAGTGTCTCCCTTTGTGGTTATAAGGCTATCACAGTTGTTGTCCTTGTCTCTGTATGCCAAATGCCTCAGGAAAGACAGGGGGACTTCTTACATAGCTCAAACTGAGACTCTCAGATTCAGGTCTCAGTGCCCATGATTGGCCTCAGTTGGGTAACATACCTGGCTGGAAATTAAACTCTGTTATACTCATTGGCAGGCCCAGGCCACATGCCACCTTTGCAGCTAAGGGTAGAACCAGTACCTTCAGAACCTCTTGGAAAGGCAGCATAGAAGGTGATGTCGTGTGGATGTTTGTTTCCTTCAAATCTCATGTTGAAAGGTGACCCCGGCCAGCTGTGGTGGCTTAAGCCTATAATCTTAGCACTTTGGGAGGCCAAGGTAAGGGGATTGCCAGAGCCTATGAGTTCGAGTTGAGAACTTGGTGAGACCTCATCTCTACAATAAATCAAAAAATTAGCTGGGTGTGGTAGCACATGTCTGTAGTTCTGGCTATTTGGAAGGCTGAGGCAGAAGGATCGCCTGAGCCCAGCAGGTCAACACTGGGGTGACCATGAGCGTGCCACTGCACTCCAGCCTGGGCAAAGGAGTGAGACTCCGACTCAAAAAAAGAAAGGTAACCCCCAGTGTTGGAGGTGGGGCCCAGTGGGAGGTGCTTGGGTCATGGAGTGGATCCCTCATGAATGGCTTGGTGACTTTTCCTGCAGTTCTCACGTGAGAACTGGTTGTTTAAAGAGCCTGGCACTCTTTCTCTCTCTTGCTTCCACCTTACCGTTTGACATGCCTGCTTCTGCCATGACTCTGAGCTTCCTGAGGCCTCACCAGAAGCAGATACCAGTGCCATGCAGAGCCATGAGCCAAAATAAGTCTCTTTTCTTTACAAATTACCTACCCAGCCTCAGGTATTCTGTTATAGCAACACCAAACACAGTAATGCAGAAGGTGTGGGTCTCCATGTAGCTAATTCTGGAAAAAGGATGGTTAATACTGGCAATGAAGTTTCAGCACATCATCTCGATGCTATACATTGTATTGAGCCATCTTATTCAAACATCAGAGAACCAAGAAAGTGATATGTTCCGCAACCTGGGTGGTGTGTAACAGGCAAGACTGAAATGTGCTTTTCTGAATACAGAGTTCAGGGGGGAGGTAGCCTTCCCACAGAGGCACACCATTTACTGAGGGAAAATCCTGTTCAGCAAGGGATGGACTCCCTCCCTCTCCAGTCTCATTTCAAGCTTTATTTTTCAGCCCTTGTCATATTGACCCACTTAGGGAAGGGTAACTATATAAGGTAATTATGAAGATAGTATTTAATTAGTTTTGGTTTCAAATAAAGGCATTGGCTGCAAACCTGGCCCCGGCAATGCTGAAAGACATTAATGAATGAAGTCGCGTGATTAAAACATCTGTCACTGTCAAGCAGGGTCGATTCAGGGTGGGGATTGGCCTGTCATTGGGAATGTGATGATGGCCACAGAAATCCAAATTAACCAAACTTAATGTTTCCCTAATCATTAGGCGATTGAGCTGACAGTGATTGGTCGCAAACATGCACCGGTGAGCAGTAATGAAGTTGCTACCAGATCAGTTCAGCATAGGTTTTTCAGGCTAATTAGCCAGACAAAAATGTTAATTTAATCAAAGAAACATGTATTCATTAAAGGTGTATAAGAGAGCTGGAGGAGAAAATTGGCTTAGTCATTGAGGAGGTAAAATTACAGCTGCCAAGCAAGTCATCTTGCTTCACAAAATCATTCCTCAATTTACACTGTCTCTTAGAACTAAAAGTCTAGTTACACTTGCACATGTCACGTGGTCTTCTTTCCTCAGATCTGATTACTGTAAAGGAGAGATCATCTGCAGAGCGATGGAGAATAAAAGCAAATACTTATCTTATTTTATCCCCAGAGGATTAATTAGTTCCTGTAGAAATGTTCTTTTATCTTGATTCAGGGACCCTGTCGGAATACAAACAGTTCCTAGGGATTATCTAATTCATGCCATTCTATTAACAGAAAGAAAATGAGGCACAGAAAGGCTATATGACTTGCTCAAGGCCACACAGCTTCGCACATTTTAATTTGTGCTTTAGACACAAGACTCTCTGAGAAGTCAGTGACGTGCACCTTGTGAATTAAAGATTGCAAATAGGATTTCTTGCTTTTGTCACTGTGCTGAGAACATCCTCAGATATTTTTTACAGAGAGGTATTTATCTACAAAGATTATAATCTAGCTGTACTTGTAATTGTGAAGAAAAGGAAAAATCTATATGATGGACAAATGCATGTTGACTGTTTATTTCTTGGCATGGTGTCCTCCACGTGAGAGTTCTGGGAATCACAAATGCTATTTAGATATCAGCTCTTGCTACGTCAAGGACTAAAAGTATTTTCTGTTTCTACTCTTGAATATGTCTTTGGCAAGTGATACGGAGATATAGGCATTTCTTTGCAAGTTCTGTCTCCTGTTACTAGCCTCCACAGTCCTCCAGAGTCCAAGTATGTTAGCATCTATGGGCTGCTAACCACTTAAAAATTAACTTATCTGTTTGTCCATTTATTTATTTTACTAACACTGTTGAAGAAGAGTTGTGGAGGAACATTGTTCAACTTTGTGCTTTGGAGAATTCTCTCTGGGTTGGGAAGGGAAGAAACCCTTTAACTCCCAGTATTTACCCAGACTATATTTTGTCCAAGAAGCCATTTGTCCTCAATCTTGAACTGGTGGCATTCTAGTCATTTTTTGTGCTTAGGCTGAATACTCTTTCCTTTAATTAGAACATGCCCTGGTTCCCAGACCAAGTGGGGACCCCAGCTGTGTGCCCCGGCACTGAAAGTCCACGTTTTTCAGGGCAGCTGTCACTCGGCTTTAAAGCAACCTGCTTGATGACCTGCCACTCGCTAGACCAGTTTCTCAAAGTGTGGTCCAGTAGTGTGGTCAAAGTAGCCTGAATTATTTGTCAAAAAATGAATTGCTTTTCTGTGTCCTGCACTTACTCAGAGGGGATGAGGTAAGTGGATTTTAGCAAGTTTCTTACATACTATAAGGTTTTAAAACACTATGTCGTTCTTTAAGCTAGCTGAGGATGGGCAGGCTCACAAGAAGTCCTCAATATGTATTTGTTGAATGAACGAAGGCATGAATAAATGGATTCTGATCACACTGAAGTCAGAGGCCAAAACATATAGTGAGAACATTTTCAAAAAATTTGACTCATAGCTTTGCTAGTATATAATCCTGTTCCTTATCTCTGATGCAGCAGAAACTTAGAAGTAATAACATTCTGGAAGTTAAGAGGGTCCTTGAAGGTTCTCCAGTCCACTCGTGTGGTTGAGAAAACCAGATGGAAAGACTCCTGCTTTAGCACAGAGCACGTTAATGGCAGAGACTGAATCAGAATCCCAATTTCCAACACCTTTCCTATTACTCTGTGTTCCCGCTACAGCTTTGTCCCGTGAAGGAACAAATCAATTCTTGCTGTGGCATTTCTCAAGGAAATGTCCAAACTCTCTGGTTTTATAAAGAATGAGAAAGAAATCAAACATTTTATAGTTTACATGTAACTAGCCCACTAGGTAGATACCCCACCCTGATACTTCTCCTTTAAAGCTAGCAACTCTGCCAAGGCTAATATGTGGAGAGATTCTTATCAAAATGTCAGGGTGCTGACTACTTCCAATTGTAAACATCAATTAGGAAGTCCAGCCTCATGGAACTGGAGCATCTCATGGCCAGAAAGGTTCTCGGTGTCATTTACTTCAAGTCTATTGTGTCCCATATTTTATTCATCCCCATTTATTTGTCATAGCTTCTCCTATATCCAAGTAACATTTCCCTTTGAATAACTTTTAAAGGAATATAGAGTTCATCCTGATTAGTAATATTTGTGGAATCTCAGGTTTGATGTGCTAGTTTATTACAAGATATCATACTAAATATTATTATTATTATTATTGTTGTTGTTATTATCTTTGAGTTGGCATCTCACTCTGTCACCTAGGCTGGAGTGCAGTGGCATGCTCACGGCCACCACAGCCTTGGCTTGCTGGACTCAGGCAATCCTTCTACCTCACCCTTCCAAGTAGCTGGAACTGTAGGCACCTGCTACCACGCCCAGCTAGTTTTTTGATTTATTGTAGAGATGAGGTTCTGCCAAGTTGCCCAGGCTGTTCTCAAACCCATGGACTCGGCCTCCCAAAGTGCTGGGCTTACAGGCTTGAGCCACTGCTCCAGGCCTAAAATATTATTTTAAATGCCATGTTTGTACTATGTAAGTTATCTTATATATAATCAATGGCACATGCACCCTATTTTGGGACACAGTATCCTCATTATTTTAGTTGAATTCTGTCATCTTCCCATTACACCCCAAAGGGGAGTATTCATAAATTTTCAAAAGAAATGTTTTTATGGTCTAATTTGAATGAAAATAAAGATGCTATCCTAGAGTCATCTTAATTCCTCTGAAGTATCATCTATGGCAAAGCAGGGTTGACAGACCTCTATTTTAATATCATGCCCAGAGCTGTTTGATTATTTTTAAAGAATGACAGATGGCACGAAGGTTACTAAGGTAGAAATTAAGATTTCTTTGTATGTTTGGCAAATTTTCTAGCCTACAACGGTTGTTTCAGTGCTGTGATTAAAAAATGCAAACAGTGTTGCATTAGCATCTATATTTTACATTATTTTCAAGAAAACAGAATCCTGGTAACAGATGGAAATGATTGATATTTATCTAGCAACAAACGGGAGTCACAATTTGTCTGCTGGATGTTAAATCTCAACCAACAAGGGAGATGGCAATACAGGAAAAATGAAGAGATAGCTGATATCACTCTTTTGGAGGGGAAAGAAAATATGTATGTATTTTTTAACTTTCTGAAATGATGACCATGTCCAAGTTTTAGAGTCACCACTGTGACCCGTTACCAGCGGATGTTTGAATAAGTTCTCTGATTCTTTCCAGCTATACGTTTTCTAGGTTTGAGGCAGAGAAGCTGTGAGAACCGTGGAATCCTAGAGAAAGTTCCATTTTGAGGGACTGAAGCCTTCTGCCTGAGTGCACTGTCTGGAGAATGTGTTGGGAAGGCTGCATTTGCAGTCTCAAAATGGCACCACACTCGATTGGGAATTCACAGTTCTCCATGAGGGTTTTGCGTTAGGAGAGCATATTTGTCAGATTGGGGGACAGTAGGAAATCGAATATTTTTGGAAAACCATAAATGAGTTAATGTAGTGTTCAGGACAAGCTGTGAATTGGCCTCTCAAAGGAGTTTTGTAGTAATAACCTGCTGTAAAAATTACCACTGCTTTTCTGGCGGTTTTGACCATATGCTCCTGCTCTGAGAGCTGACATTTTCTGGCAGTCACCGGAGCTTAAGGACCTATTATTCTGTGTGGTGGACTTTGGCTCCGTTTTCTCTGTGCTTTCAGGTAGGCAATTTGCAGCAAGGGAGGTAAACCAATGGGAAGTTAAGTAAAGATGGAAGTATATTCTTCAAAAGGTTGTTTTCATGCTCAGCAACAGGGAGAGCCTAGCTAAAGAGAGGTGTTTGTATTTCTAAATGGTAGAAAGGAAACTTCGCTTCTACTCCCATCGCTCCCAGGAAGCTTTCTTTAGCTCCACGAGCTCAAGCTGTTCTCTCCTGTTTATAAAATTGCCAAATACCGGTAATCTCTATTGCAGTGTTTAGCAATTAGTCATAGTCTACCGTCTCTTTTCTTTTCCCCTTCCTTTCTTCACAGAGAACCCTAATCAAAATGGTGCCCCATTTTCTACATTTTAAAAAAGTCTTTTGTACCCTTTATAGCACCTCGGTTAATTATGACAGCCAGAGAGGCTAATAATAATCATAGCTGCAGTAGTAGTCATTGTGATGATAAAAGTCGTAACCACTTCACATGTATCGAATGTATTTGAGGCAGCAAATGCGGTTTAAGCTTTCTAGAAATTAAGTCTTTTAATCTTGGAACACTCCTAAGAGAGTTACTGTTATTTCCTTCATTGACAAATTGTAAGGGCATTGAAGGCAAGAACTGTTAAGAATTTGCTCAAAGTCAGAGCAAATGCTCGAGCCCAGGCAGTCTGTCTTGTTGGTCCCTACTCCTAACCACTGAGCATTTCCCCGGGTAGTAAAATAGAAGGACTAGCAACTAACCTTGACAGAGAACTTTGAATTCTCCAGGCACAATTCCAAATACCTTCGAGTATAGTCTGATTTAATACAGGAATCCCATGAAGGAGGTGCTCTTCCAAGCTTCTTTTCCATTTGAGGAAACTGAGGTTCAGAGAGGTTATTAGTTGCTTAGTGTCATGCAGCCAGTAAGTAGAAGAGTTGCACGAGCCCGCTCTCTTAATTACTATGCGACAGTGTGCTTCGGGACATACTTGATATTTCTCTGGATGGCAAACAAATGTTATTTACTTGAAGATTCCTCCTTGAGGGAACTTACTCATTTCTCAAGAGAAATGAATTGCTTCTGGTTCTCTTTATTTACCCAGGGTAGAGTTTCTTAATCTTTTTTTTTTAAGAGTAAAGGTCTCACTCTGTCACTTAGGCTGGGATATGGTAGTACAATCATAGCTTTCTGCAGCCTCAAACTCCTGAACCCAGATGATCTTCTGGCCTCAGCCTCCCAGGTAGCTGGGACTACAGGCACACGCCACCACGCCCAGCTAAATTTATTTATTTATTTTGGAGAGGTGCCATCTCACGATGTTGCCCAGGCTGATCTTGAAACTCCTGGCCTCAAGCAGTCCTCTTGCCTTGGCCTCCCAAAGTGCTGGGATTACAGATGTAAACTACCACACTGGCCTCAATACTTTTTAAAAATTATTGTTCCCTGGATTGCCTGAGCCCGCGGGTTGGAGACCCGCCTGGGCAACTTGGCGAGACCTCATCTCCACAATAAATCAAAAAATTAGCTGAACGTGGTAGCGCTCGCCTGTAGTTCCAGCTACTTGGAAGGCTGAGGCGGAAGGATCGCTGGAGCCCAGCAGGTCGAGGCCGGGAGCGGCCACTGCACTCCAGTCTGGGTGACAGAGTGAGACTCCAACTCAAAAAAACTAATAATAATAATTGTTCCACTCAGGAACCCGTTTAAGTTGCCCCCCTATCATGAAGTGTTAATATCACAGGCCAGGCTCTGTGGCTAGGCCTGTAATCTTAACAATTTTGGAGGCCGAGGCAAGTGGATTGCCTGAGCCCGCAGGTTTGAGACCAGTCCCAGCAAGTTGGCAAGACCTCGTCTCTACAATAAAAAATTTTTTAAAAATTTTAAAAATAAAAAACTGGGCATGGTGACTTGTAGTTCTGGCTACTTGGAAGGCTGAGATAGAAGGATCACCGGAGCCCAGCAGGTCAACGCTGGGGTGGCTGTGAGTGTGCCACTGTGCTCCAGCCTGGGTGACAGACTGAGACTCCCACTCAAAAACAACAACAACAACAACAAAAAAAACTCACAGATATGCCACATTTCTGTTTATGTACTATACGTATACCTATGCTTTGTACATGAGAAGAACAAGACATTTTTACCATCAATAACCAGTTTTCATCCCATTTGGGGGCAATATTGCCCCCAGTGAGAATGCATGGGAAAATCTGTCTACACTCCCATTTTTAAGCTGGTCTAACTCTTGAAAAGCAATGCACAGTATACTTTTGATGAAAGCGAAAGCCCTCCATGTAGGATTGTCTGCTTAATTAGCCAGGATTCCTTTATGTTTATGCCCTAATGAATACCTTATCTGGGTATATCAGGTCGTTCTGTGCCTTCTACTCTATTTTTTGTACCTCAAAACTTAAAGGAAACCCATTTACAGAAAGCCAGTGCTTTTCATTTTTTTGTAATGAGGTAAAATTCACATCACATAAATCATACAGCAAATAACAATTTTAAGGTGAACATTCAGTGGCATTTGGTATATTCAAAACGTTGTCCAACTGTCATCTCTAATTCTGGAGCATTTTTATCACCCCAAAAGGAAACCCCGTATGCATGAGGCAGTCATTTCCCATTCTTCCTCTCCCTTCAGCCACTGGTAACCCATTAGTTTGTATGTCTCTAGGATTTATCTATTCCAAATATTTCAAATAGATGCAATTATAGAGTGTGTGATTTTTTTATGTCTGGTTTCTTTAATGTAGTATAATATTTCATCCATCATTACCTCATTCCTTTTTATGGCTGACTAATATTTCTTTTTATATAATTATGTCATGCCATATTATTAGTCTATCAGTCAATGGACATTTGGATGGTTTCAACTTTTTGACTGCTGTAAATAGGGCTGCTATTTACAACATGGAAGATGTGTGTACCTATTTTTGTGTGGTCATATGTTTTTAATTAAGCATGGAGTAGAATTACTGGATCATATAGTAAATCTAGGTTTAACTTATTGAGTAACTAACCACACTGTTTTCCATTGTGGCTGTACTATTTTGCATTTCCACCAGCAATGTAAAAGGGTTCCAATTTTTCCACATCCTGGCCAACACTTATCATTCATTTTTTTTTTATTATCGCCATCTTGGTGGGTGTGAAATAGCATTTCATTGTGTTTTGATTTGCATTTCCCTCATAATGAATGATACTGAGCAAAATTTTGTAATTTTAATGGTTTATTGACCATTTGATATATCTTCTTCAGAGAAATGTATATTCAAACCCTTTCCTTCTTTTCAGAAAATTGGGTTGTCTTTTTATTAAATTGTAAGATTCTTTATATTTTTTAGATACTAGACCCTATCAGACATGAATTGTAACTATTTGCTCCCACTCCGTGAGTTGTCTTTACACTTTCTTGATGATGTCCTTTGAAGCACAATCATTTTAAATTTTGGCCAAGTACAATTCATTGATTTCCGCCCCCCCCTTGACTGTTTATGCTTTTGGTGTCATATCTAAGACATATGGGCATTTTAATGGGATTCTTGTAGCTATTAAACCCTTAACCTAAAGGATTAGAATTTTAGTGTGGTGATTTCAGGCCCTTTGGTAGGTTGGGTCAGGACCGGTTTTGGTGGGAGTGGCTTGCAGCCACTTTCTAGCTGACATGCCATTAGCTGCCTACTCTGAACATTATAAAGCCACTCCAAGGACATGGAAGACCACACCTCTAACAGCTATAGCATGTTGGTCATGGGCACAGCTTTGGAGGCAAATAGACCTGCATTCCCTACTGGTCACCTTTATCAGTGCAGGGATAGTTTGCTTAGAAACTTATATGGAATCCAGCCAAAGCCATTTCCTTACCTCAGCTCTCTGCAGTGTACTATGAGAACATCATCAGACCTTGGGGGTTAATTTCATCCCCCACTGACTTGCTAGCTGTGTGTCCTTGAGCCAAATAATGAACATCACATAGTTTTCTTATTCTGTCAAGAGAAGATGATGATAATTTTCTTCTTCATGAAAACACTTTGTAAATAGCTTAATACCACGTGTGGTATGTAGTGCATGCTTGGTAAATGCTATCATTGTCATCTACATTATTAATAATTATTACTTGATTCTTTACTAATCGTTCCATAAGGAACAGAACTAAACATGAATGATCATTTCCACATTCAGCAGTTTTGCATTATCTGTGCAACAATTCTCTTTCAGTGTGACTAATTGAAAGATGATCGCACAGATAAACTTCATGTATTTTCTTTTTTTTTTTTCTTCTTTTTTTGACTTGGAGTCTCACTATGTCACCCAGGCTGGAGTGCTGTGGCACACTCACAGCCACCCCAGCACTGAACTACTGGGCTCCAGCAGATCGTTACGCTACGACGCCCGGCAAATTTTTGATATATTGTAAAGACGAGGTCTCACCAAGTTGCCCAGGCTGGTCTGGAACCCACGGGGTGGTCTCGAACCCACGGGCTCAGGCAGTCCACTCACCTCGGCCTCCCAAAGTGCTGAGATTACAGGCAGAGCCATTGAGCCCGGCCAACTTCATGTATTTTCAATCAAAATGTGTTGCTACCACGTAACTCAGTTGTCTTTCTCTGTGGGTTTTATCATGAGAAGTCTACTGGTCACCTGCATCAGTGCAGAGATAGTTTGCTTAGAAACTTATATGGAATCCAGCCAAAGCCATTTCCTTACCTTAGGTCTCTGCAGTATATTATGAGGAAATCATCAGACCTTGGGGGGTTAATTTCATGCACTTCCGAGTGCTACAGATGGTAAGTCGTTCACAGTCACCCAAGGTGGAAATGGTTGATCTGGATGGAAGGAATGACTGTCACTCTGTGCACTGTCATAAAAGTACTTCCCTAACTATGAAATTAACTCCTTATTGAAGGAGGGAAGTAGCAGGCCGCTTGTTTGCAGGTAGGAGCCTTTTAAATTTGGGAGTCTACTTTGGTCTCGAGTGTGGTGCACTTGTTTGGATGGCAGTGACAATGTAATGGAGTCTAGGAGAAGAAAACAATAGATTTAGCTCAGAATTTGGCAGCAGAATTGTTTTCAGGACAGGGGAGTGATTGAGTGTAATTACTTCTACGAAATTGTGCATTGTTTTTCTTTATTCACAGAGATGATGATATATATTCAAAGAACAGTTGAGTGTGTTCTGAAGGTGTTACTGAGTTAACAGGCAAGGTCTCTAAAGATATTCTTAACCCTAGACATGTGGTTAATAGAATAGAAAAAGCGTTAAAATGGAATCGGTTTACATCATTCCCTATCTCTGTACCTTTTATTTGTGCTCGCATCTCTGGTTTTTTTTGGTTTTTGTATTTTCGAAGAGATGAGGTCTTACTATGTTGCCCAGGCTGGTCTTAATCTCTTGGGCTCAAGCAATTCTCCTGTCTCAGCCTCCCAAAGCACTGGAATTACAGGTGTGAGACACCACACTGGATGAGTCCCTGCATTTCTGGAAGTCAAGTTTTCTCAACTGTAGATGAAAAAATTCTGTTGGTGGTGGTTTAATTACTTCATTTTTTAAAGAAGCATTGCTTATATGCTGCAGAATAAAATTCAAAGGGACAAAAATATATTTCAATCCAGAGTATACATGCTTGCTCCTTTCTCTCCATTATATTTTGAGCATTTCTCAAAGTTTCCATGTCATCTTTGTAATTATCATTTAAATTCTTGCCTAATAAGTCCCCTTTCCCTACCTGTTCATCTAGATAAAAGCCCTTTGTCTTCTAATATAAATGCTTTGCACTGTACTCATTATTTAATTTAATAAACACAGTTTGAACATGTTCCTTGTATTAGGTACCATGGGAGGTATTGGGGCTGGTGACAGAAAATAAGACAGAAAATGTCCCTTTCTTTATAGGGTTTATGTTCTAGTGAAGGAAACAGGTAGTAAACAAGAAAACAAATTGATTTTTGGAACGTGATTGGTGTTTTTGAATAAAATAGCTGTGAATGAGGGAGTGGGCCTACGTTAGAGAGAGTGCAGATTTTTCACTTAAATTTTTTTTAGTTGGAGCCTCACTCCTTCGCCCACGCTGGAGTGCAGTGGCATGCTCATGGTCATCCCAGCATCAATCTGCTGAGCTCTGGTGATCTTTCTACCTCAGCCTTCCAAGTAGCTGGAACTACAGGTGCACGCTACTATGCCTGGCTTATTTTTTGATTTATTGTAGTGATGAGGTCTTGTCAAGTTGGGCTCAGGCAATTCCCTCACCTCAGCCTCCCAAAGTGCTGGGATTATAGGCTTGAGCCCTTGGCCAGGCACAGATTTTAATGCATGTAGTCTTTTTTACCTTCTTGTGGGCTATTTCCTTTTCATATAGTTTTAGTCTAACATTTTAAAATATATTAATCGTGTCATAGACCCTTGGTAGAATGCACAGCTAAATTTTTATTGGAGATAGTTTGACCAGCATGAATTAGCCACACACTGTGTGGTTATTGCCGTGTTGGAAGCATCAGATGAGTCTTCTGACTATTATGTGGGACTGTGGGTATTAGGAATTGGAGTAGTCTGATTAAAGGCTGACCTCATGATCACCTGTTGAGACTGGGTTTGCAGGTGTATGTTTTACTCTACCCTCAGTCTCTGCTGATTGGGCGTAAATAACACGCTCTTGACATGTACACACTCCAGGACCAGGAAAGGGGACACTTGGGATGCCCTCTCGTCAATGACTCTAAATTGCTGTATGTCTTCGAGAGAGTCACTAAACTTCCCTGGGATTCAGTTACTCAGCTGTACAAATGAGGGGACTATTTGTCACGAAAAAGCTTCTAGATGACATCTCATGGGCCATCAGTAGCATGGAACACTGGGTTGGAGGATAAGAAAATTGGAGGATAAGAAATTGGGCTGATGGCTAAAGAGAATTGGGGCAACAGTATTATTGTAGGGAGAAGGTGAAGCCCAGGCATTTAGCCAGTTTCAGAGTTGTAGAGAAAAACAAATCTTAATCAAAAGTTTATT
>CAUYQG010185763.1:0-10114 GCA_963574415.1 Tarsius wallacei
ATAAGAGCTAGTGTCTGCTAGCACAATGAAGTAACAAAGGTGCTCATTGTTTAATCCACTTTAATATAAATTTAATGATACAAAACATTATCATACATTGGTTATTTACCAAAATAATTTTAAGTAATCAGTTTTCAATAAAATTTGGCTCTGGCTTGCATTTTGACAATCTTAAATTTATAAAATATTGCTATATATTTCTGTGAAGAGACATGTCCAACTGCTCAAATTCTAATATCAAATTTTGAGCATGGAACTTCTATTTTTATTTATAACTATAATGACACAGGTATGAATAGCACTAAAAATTGGCATTATATGTCTTTTAAATGATCCTATGAAAATCAGACAAGATTTGAGTATGTGCTTTTTTAGTTGAAAATGATGACTCTGAGATCATGACATCTGCATTATTTTAATTTTGCCACAAAGCCAAAATTTGGTTTTCTCTATTGGATGGTTTGAATTTCTTGTGAATTTGAATCAATAGCAGTAATTTGTAGGAATTATTTGAACTGAAAAGCTAATAGCATCATTAACTTTGCCTGTAGATGTTCTGTAATCAACATGCTCCTTGATTTTTCTTTGTTACCTCTTAAACAGGACTTTAGGACTAGATTTTTACAAGTTTAACAAAGCATAACCTTTTCTTATTAAATTAAAGAACACCATGTTTATACAAGATCATTAAAGATGGCTTAAATGAAAATATATTTACTTTTCAAATAGCTTTTGCTTTATTTAGTAATAAAGGATTTCTGCAATGATGACAATAATATTAGAAGTTACCTACATTTCTTAGGAGTTACTACTTTACAATATACCAAATGCCTTTTGTTGTTATCTTCCACCCGTTTCTTATAATCTGTTAAAGCAGCGAACTGAGGACTTTCCATTTTCCAATTCCTGTTTCCTGCTGCTCATCTTTGTTTTTTTTATTTTTTTTTTATTTTTTTTTTATTTTTTATTTTATTTTATTATGTTATTGTGGGGTACAGTTAGGGGTTAGGCATACAAAAATATTTCGTTCAGGTACCCTTGTTGATAAGAGGTGTCTCCCCATCCTCAGATAGATACCCACCACCATTAATGGGATTAATGCTGCTCATCTTTGTAATGTAGCTTTGTAGCTAGAGCATAGCTCAGATAGTTCACAATTTGGAAGTGAATGAAACACACGTAATATGCTCTGTTTCAAGATCATATACATCTTCCTCTGTATGCTCAAGCATATATCAGTGGAATGGATCATTAGAATGATTAAACAATAACAAAGGGAAAAGCATTAAAGCAAAGCTCCAAGGCAGGAAGAGAGGTACTCAAAAGGTAATTCTTTTTTAAGTCATTTTCTTCTCAACTATGGGACAAGGCACCCTCAACCTTGTTCTCAGTGGTGTCATAAAAAAATAAAGACTATAAAGGATGGAGGCAGAATTTAAAACAGGAAAACTTTCAGATATTATCAGATTTAAAATATACATTGTAGCATATGTCTATATGTTTAAATTATTGTAAACCAAATAACATGCTAGAAATGTTAAAATATATATAATATTAAGTAACATACATATTTATATGTATTATATAAAATACGTTAATCAAATATATAGAATATATGGTGTGTATGTACAAATGGGTATTCACATTTATATGTATATATACACACATACTTATACTAAGTCATCCAACATAACTTTAATTATGTCTGCATGTTTCCTTCCAGTTTATTTATTTGTGTACATATTGACTTAGGAGCTTTCTAACTATAATTGTTTGTATTACTCATCCACATTGATCAAACACAGACGATTAAATTTGACCAGTTTTTAAAAAATTTAACAGTGTCTAAACAGTTAAAAAATATAATTTTAGGCTGGGCTTGGTGGCTTAGCCTGTAATCCCACGCCTTGGGAGGCCGAGGTGAGTGAATTGCCTGAGGCCGCGGGTTCAAGACCCGCCGGGCAACTTGGCAAGACCTCGTCTCTACAATAAATCAAAAAAATTAGCTGGGCATGGTAGCACGCACCTGTAGTTCCAGCTACTTGGAAGGCTGAGGCAGAAGGATCGGCGGAGCCCAGCAGGTCGAGGCTGCGGTGGCCGGGAGCGGCCACTGCACTCCAGTCTGGGTGACGGAGTGAGACTCCAATTCAAAAAAAACCCCCAAAAAACATAATTTTGCTCTCTTTTTCTTTCCTAGTAATTCTGTATCAGTCTATATCTATATCTGTATCTGTGTCTGTTTCTATATCCATATCTGTATTTGTATCTTTAATCCATATCTAGATCTACTTACATAGTAAATATAATTATATATGTAACTATTTCATATAGATATAAATCATGTACATTCTTGCTTCAACTTATTTAAACTATCTTCTTCATCTCTTTATTTTGAACATATATAACACAAATTATGTAGAAATATATGTTGTAATTTATACTAATTATTTTTTTACTATTTTGAGTTTTTCATATGTGTTAATTTTGTCCCAACATGTGACATTAAAAAAATTTTAATCAAAAGATTAAAGTATATTTTTAAGATCTGTAAATTGCCATAAATTAACTGAGTAAGAGAGTCATTAAAATTTCAAAATACCTTATAATATTTATTATGCTTTCTCTAATTGAAAATATACTTTAAAATAGTGTAAATGATCAATAAATATGAATGGTAATTTTAAACCTGGATATAATTTTGACATCAATTAT
Source organism: Tarsius wallacei (assembly GCA_963574415.1). Classification (NCBI taxonomy): domain Eukaryota; kingdom Metazoa; phylum Chordata; class Mammalia; order Primates; family Tarsiidae; genus Tarsius; species Tarsius wallacei. Next base: position 2,713 of record CAUYQG010185763.1, read on the forward strand.
TATAGTAAATAATAATTAAGCACTTGATTTATTCTAGATTATGTAATTATAATTGCTTATTTTATGCAAAGAAGTCTTGTTCTCTAGACAAAAATTAACTTTTGCCAGTGGAGATCTCCATTTATAAATAATTCAAGTGTTCACTATAGTAGATTATAAATTATTGACCTAAAAGTCAATTCAACAGGTAATACAGAATGGCTTTATGGTGATTAATTTGATACCAAAAGAAGACACCTAATATCTAGATGCTTATCTAAGAACTGTTCTGCCTGTATTTTGCAATCATTAAACATACATTTCTACAGTTCACTCTTAAGAATTCCACATAATTAATTTAGGCATAAATATTTGGAACAGTCAGATTTTTTTCTAAATAAAGCAGAGACACATTCTTAAATAGTAGTATATATATAGATCAATTTAATTGTAAATAAAGGAATGAGTGAAAAGCTATGGAGATTTATGATACTATGACAATTAAAGTAGAGTTTCAAATCACTTTGAAGTTCCCATTAACTTCTAAGTTCAACCATGATTAATTGCTAAACCATATAGTACCTCCATCATGAGACGGAGAGCATGATCATAGCCTTTCTGGGAACTTTGCTACATGAAGTAAATTTAAAGAATGGCAACTATTTAGAAGATAAATGCAATGTAGTTGTTGATGACCAAGTTATTGCAAAGCTTTAAAGGGGTTGTAAAATCAAATGCCTGCAATGATCATGCAGGTGGCATAAAAAGATAAGAACATAAAAATATTTTTTAAAAGGAATTGCAAAAGAATAGAAAGTAATTGTAATGTTAACTTGTTCCCTGAAAAGCACTTAAGTCTCATGAAAAGGCACTCAAATTCAAGATCAAAACTGTGTCAGGTAAATAAAACATGTCTCTGGGCAAGATTCAGTCCATGTACCACCTGTTTGAAGACTTACTTAAATAATAGAATATATTTTAATACATGTCTCATATGATCATCGTACAAAACATAAAAAATAGAGAAAAATAATATAAATAGAAGAAATGCCCAAATCTCATAAGTTAAAGACCTAATATTTTAATGCATTATCTTCAAGTTTTTACACCATGCATCTTACATAGTTGTCACATAATTTCATATTGCTCCCAGAATGAAATAATAGAGACATTTCTCCTAGGGAATAAAATATATTTACAAATACATCTATTTTCATACCTGACTCATGATCAATTATGTAAATATGCAATACTTTGCCGTTCCCCTTTTACTGGGGTTTACAAGTCTTTTTTCAGTATTTAAATACCTCTCTAATGAATCTCTTCTTGCTATAATTTTTTTCTTTTCAATAGAATACAGTATTTACAGAAGTAAAATAATCAAGTAAAAGTGCATAACACTTTAAGGATCTTCCTAATTCTCATATTATTTTCTAAAATTTGTATTATCACTAAAATTTAACAGAATTGTCTCTTGCCTACAATCACTTTGCCAAAATAACAATTATTTTTAAAGTCTTTGCTTATTTGCTAAAATAAAATTATATACTTGCATCACATCAGCATGACAATACTTGAATGACAAGGCTTTGCTAAAACAAAATTTGGTATAAATAAAATGTTAATCCTTTTGGTCTCATCACTTTCCAGATGGCATCTGTGAAAAAAATCTTGAAATGTAAAGAAACCATATGACTAGATTCCAGTTCTTTTTACAGGACATATGCTTCTTTCTGTTGACATATTTACATTTAGGTTGAAAAAATTTCCCAGTAGTGTCTAATCATGGATTTGACAAACACATTTATAAAAAGAAGTGGCAAAAATAATAGTTGTACTTCCACAATTTAGTATTGAAAACACTGAGTCTTTAAGAAATTAAAAGATAACAAATAAAAGTAACTGTTTTGAATATAGAAGATTTAAAATGTACATATGGAAAGATCAAGTCAATTGTTCTGTTATTTTACTTTTTGGGGACCATTGATTTGCTCTTTGACTCAGCTTACTTTAGCAGGTCTCACTGAGCTAAAACATTGTAGAGTAAATTGTCCATGTTCTGGAGTTTCTCATTCTATCCAAGATAGAATTTTCTCTTTCACTGTTATATACCTTGGGAGTTAACAGGCATTCATAGCTGAATAATTATACCATGACAGGCATGTGATATCTGCATAAACTCAAATTAAGCTCCTATTAAAAACATAATCTGCATGAAGTATGAACACATATGTTTCTGTTTTCCTTGGTTTATACCATTAATTTTAATGATGACAAAAAGCAGATGAATTATGGCTCCAATGTTTGTTTGGGGAACCCAGATAAATTCAAGTCCCTTAAATTTAAGAGGCCAAATCCTATTTAATCCGGCTATAAGGACTGTATGCATGTACCTATTGTTACTAGGGAGGGAAAGGATAATGTGATATTAACTTTTCACAAACTTGGAAACAAAGTGACTTTATACATTTTCTGCAAATAAAATTGGAAATATGTTAATTCCTTCTACTTGCTTTTAATATGTTAATAATATAACATGAGGACTATATAAAATACACTGTTATCTGTCATGGTCAATTCAGTTAAGATTAATTCAGGGTGTAACATATGCATCAACTACAAGAACTACAAAGTTATGTAGGAGATATCATGTGCAGACTAACACTTTATTTATGATGTATATTTGTAAAGTAACACAGTTGAGCAAATCGAGTATCCAAAAATTTAGAATTTTATCATCTCCTTATTTGCAGCTATTTCTGAAAACAGGTTACCTGGCTTTCCTACATATCAATTGAATGAGATTAGTCAGGTTACTTTACCCATTCTCTGTCTCTTTGTTACTTAACCCACAAAAATGAAATAGTCATGCTATATATTTCAAGGGTTATTATGAGGATAAAAATGTAAAAACCTACAAGCCCCTTAGGAGATTGTACTTGGCTAATAGCTGCTTAACAGATATTAACAATTATTATCCTAGAAAATGAGTTATTCAAATGCTATTACAGCAAAGATATATCATTAATAGTGTATTTGTGTTTATTTAAATTATAATTCACTGAATTCATTAATGTTTTATCTATGCCTTCTTATATTATTATGCATTATATCTCACTTAATCCTAAAAGTTACTCTGTAGAGGATTTTCATTTTTTTTGTTTTTGTTTTTGTTTTGTTTTTGAGTCAGAGTCTCACTCCGTCGCCCAGATTGGAGTACAGTGGCCACTCCCGGTCACCACAGCCTCGACCTGCTGGGCTCCGGCGATCCTTCCGCCTCAGCCTTCCAAGTAGCTGGAACTACAGGCGCGCACTACCACGCCTGGTTAATTTTTTTTTATTTATTGTAGAGATGAGGTCTCGCCAAGTTGCCCAGGCGGGTCTCGAACCCACGGGCTCAGGCAATCCAATCACCTCAGCCTCCCAAGGCGCGGGATTACAGGCTGAGCCACCGAGCCCGGCAGGATTTTCATTTCATAGATAAAAATATTGATACTTCAAAGATATTTTTAAAGCTTGTTCTAGAATATACATTCATAATTGTACAATAAAGTATAGAATCTAGATCTCATAATCCTTAAGCAATAGTATCTTTACTACATCTACCTTAAAGTTTAAATGATGGGAAAATTCTGGGTCACAGAAAAACCATGTAATATCTGGAGACCAATAGCAGAGGTAAACTTTCTGCTATGCTAAAGCAATGCTTGAAAAGACACAATAGAAATGAAAGTCAATGAGGCCAATGGCAAACCACCCCTACTTAGATTCAATCTATAGTTTAACTTTCTAGAAATGTTGTTATCTACCCTGATAACAAATATTATCATCCTTCCTTCTATTTTGGAGTCTAATAGGAATTTTCTAGAAACAGTAGTTGTAGTCAATTTAAAAATTCGGCCTAGATGTAACCAGATTGATCATATATTTTACATGAATATTAAACTTCATTTATTAATATAACTGGAATATTTTAAATAACTGAAATATTTATTATTTATATAACTGAAATATTTTTATTATTCAATAAGTCAAATGCATTTTTGTAAAACTATCATACTGTTGGCTTTGTAGCTATACTTTCTGCGGAAGGTTTTTTTATGGTGTATGTTTTCTTAAAAATAGTGGCAATTATTTAGTAGCTACAAATATTTATTCAAAGTATTTTAGTCAATGACTTCACTTTAGATTTAAAAACAAATGTTGTTGTAATTATTTTATATCTAAAACTACTCAAAACTATTAATTAATATAAAAAATTTGTGTACTCAGAGCTAAAAATCCTTATAGGTGCACATCTTTCTTAAACATCTTTCACCAAAGTTTTTTTTTTCAATTAATAATAGTCATTTGCTTTCAGCAATTTTTTGTTTGTTATCTTGAAGGAAAGATGGAATTCTAATGTAATATAGCTGTAAATCATAGTTAGGTCTAAGGTAAAGATAATAAATTATAATCAGGGCAGAAAATTATATTTGCTTTATTCACATAACATTATATTTTAAATTTCTCAGTGCTTGGTGACAGAGACCAGAGTTACATTTCTTTTGTATCTTTCCACAATGTATATTGTTAAATAACTATTTCTGACAGACTAATTTTATGAAGCTTATTATTAGTAATTGCTTCTATATTCTTTTGAAGAACCAAGGACTCTTAATAGCTCTCAATTTTGAAATAATGATGGAAAATAAGATTTCATACAGGCCAGGAAACCAAGTTTGAACGACCTGATTAACAGAAGAATGAGGGCTGAAGTTCAATAGCTGAATTTATAAAAATAAGTGAATTCCAAATAATAGTATGTAGAGAGTACAAAGGAAAATTAATTTTTAAAATGTGGGTAATCTCTGTATTCATTTGAAAGGAGGGAGAAAATGAACACAAGTAGAGTGAACAAGGAAGTTCAGAGTGATATGATCTTAGAACCCCACATACCATGTTAGAAATGGAAAAGATCTTTGCAGAGTGACTAATTTAGAACTTGTTACCAGCCGGGCTCAGTGGCTCAGCCTGTAATCCTGCGCCTTGGGAGGCTGAGGTAAGTGAATTGCCTGAGCCCGCGGGTTCGAGACCCACCCGGGCAACTTGGCGAGACCTCATCTTTACAATAAACCAAAAAAATTAGCCGGCGTGGTAGTGCACGCCTGTTGTTCCAGCTACTTGGAAGGCTGAGAGGGAAGGATCGCCTGAGCCCAGCAGATTGAGGCTGCGGTGACCGGGAGTGGCCACTGCATTCCAGTCCGGGCGACAGAGTCTCAAAAAAAAGAACTTGTTACCCTGACTATGTAAAGTCCATAAGCTTTTAAGATTGCTCAGAAAACATACTCATGCTTTGCTTCCCCCTTTTTTGAGGGAAGAACGCATGGCTTTGCTGGAACATCAAAGGGGATTCTGATGCATCAGAGATTAAGAAACATGAGCTAGAGATGCCAAGTGACTTGACCAAATTACAGCATACAACATACAAGATTCCTTTAAACTGCCATAGTGTATCACAAGACATACTGCTTCCCTCCCCAGGCTATCGCAAATAGTTCTTTAACCGCTACCTTGCTCACATGAACCAAACATCACTGTCAGATTCATCATACTATTGCACTTCTTTGATGCTATTGTTCTTTAACTAAAATTATCACTGTGTCACTGACACCTTCTGAATACAGACACAATGGCTTATTTTGGCACAGGAAACTTTCCACAGTTTGGCCTTCACATTTATTTTTCAGCTTTATCTTTTAATATATGTATATATCCTTCATTGTCTAAACTCAACATTGTGTTATTCCTCAAGTATGAATTATATATATCTTCTTTGGAAATTTTGCTGGTGCTATTTCCTCAAGATAGGCTAATCTTCCTCCCTGCTTTCTCTTGCCCTCTCTCTGTGGTTCCCACTCCCTCCTGCACCCACACCCAATGCACACTCCCACACATGCCCATCTCCCAACAAAACACGTCTTTCAAGGACTACATCAAATAAAGCCTCTATGAATATACTAAAACAAAAAATTATTTCTCCCCATATTGAACTCCTGTAGTTTCCAGTTTTTACTATTCTAGGATAAAAGTTATATAATATTTGTGAACTGCACCTTTCTATATAGTGATTAAAACCACATATCTGGAAACAGACAAATCTGTTATCAACTTCCGATTTCCTCCATTATTAGCTTTGAGATTTGAATATTATATGCAAAATATCTCAGTTTTCTCATCTGTAAATAAGGCATAATAATAGTAGGGTTGTTGGGAAGATTAAGTGAAATTATATATACTTGAAGTTTAAAGACATTGTAGCATATAGTATGTGTTCAATGTTAAATGAAACAGCTATCAAATACTTTATAAACCTTGTAATAGGGTAAGTAATTTATTATTGTTATATATATATATTTTTTGCAACTTGTGGTGTGCTCCTTGAGATTAACAACTAAGCCTTTCATCTCTATATTCCAAGTACATATATAAATCCTATATTAACAACAGGTATTGAGTGTATCAGTACATATTTACATTACTGTTTAAAAGTTATATAAATGAGCAAAGTCTCTGAAAGAAACACAAAGATAAAAATACAATAATAATTATGTATTTCCACAAACAGAAAATTACATTTGATAAATCCAAGCAGTTTCTCACTTTGTTCCCCCACTTGCAGCATCCCAGAGATGCCCAGAGTAACTACTCTTGAGTGAAAATAATTAGGTAAAACAGCTTTACTGGAATGATGGAATACACAAGAGAGATATCACATTGATCAGAAAGAATTTTAAGTTCTGCATTAGGAATATTCTGATGATCTTTACCCTTCAGTGAAGTTGGCTCTTTTGAGTGGTGTCGTATTTACTGATAAGCTTAATATGGATATTAGTTAAAGAATTAGAGGCCTAATGGAAATTAAAGAGGAGCAAAAGCATAAAGGTAAAGGGACATTAACGGTAAACTATTTGCTATTAGGTTTTACTTTTTACCTTTGATAGCAAGAGTATTCTCATATTTGAAGTCTATAAGAGTCAATAATTTGCTAATAATAACACACATGCCACTAAGAAGTTAAAGAGCATTATATTTTCTTTTTTTTTTTACAGTTGGTACTGACAGCATATTTTTTTAAATTTATTTTTTAATTCAATATTTTTTATTATGATATTGTGGGGTACAGTTAAGGGTTAGGTATGCAAATATGCTTCGTTCAGGCACCCTTGTTGATAAGAAGTGTCTCCCCATCCCCAGACAGATATTTACTACCATTAATCCCATCACCCCACCCCTCCCCACCCCATAGTTTCCCACCACTGTCAGTCATTTTCTTATGGTAATACGTTGGATGATCAAGGTCTACTACATGAGTGAGAACATGTGATACTCAGTTCTTTGTTTCTGTGAGAGGTCACTCAGTATTATAGACTCTAGTTCCATC
>CAUYQG010185765.1:0-23886 GCA_963574415.1 Tarsius wallacei
ATAAATCAAAAAATCAGCCGGGCGTGGTAGCGCGCGCCTGTAGTTCCAGCTACTCGGAAGGCTGAGGCGGAAGGATCGCCGGAGCCCAGCAGGTCAAGGCTGCGGTGGCCGGGAGCGGCCACTGCACTCCAGTCTGGGCGATCGAGTGGTACTCCAACTCAAAAAAAACCAAAAAAAACCAAAAAACAAAAACACAATTCAACCTTTAAGGAGTCTGAAATAGGACAGTAAAATAAGAATACTTTAATAGCTACGTAGAATAAAGAATGTGAAACGACCGGGCTCGGTGGCTCAGCCTGTAATCCCGCGTTTTGGGAGGCCGAGGTGAGAGGATTGCCTGAGCCCGCGGGTTCGAGACCCGCCTGGGCAACTTGGCAAGACCTCATCTCTACAATAAATCAAAAAAATTAGCCGGGCGTGGTAGCACGCGCCTGTAGTTCTGGCTACGTGGAAGGCTGAGGCGGAAGGATCGCCGGAGCCCAGCAGGTGGAGGCTGCGGTGGCCGGGAGCGGACACTGCACTCCAGTCTGGGCGACAGAGTGAGAGGCCAACTCAAAAAAAAATAAAAAATAAATAAATAAATAAATAAAAAAAAGAAGTAGAAGGAAGCAAAGTTTATTATTCACCTTTCACAGATTAGGAAGAGGGCTGACACTCAGGGGCAAGTGTGGCATATCTCAGTGGGGCCTCCAAAAAATGTTAGGGTCACACTCCCAGTGGGGCCTCCAGAATGTCAGGTTAGGCCTGTCAAGGGTGTGAGTGTCTGGTGTGCAATCCAATGCCACATGAAAGATGCAAAAAATTGCACAGAAGTTAGATTAGAAAATATAGCTTATTTAGAAAGCAAATTAAAGAGAAAGAGAGAGAGGATTCACCTCCCCCAGGGAGGGAGGAAGCCAAAGCTTAAGAAAACATGGCCTGGCCATAGCTTAAAGAGCACATGGCCACACCTTAGTTTAGCAAGGCAGTGGCCAGTGGCTGCTTGTGCCCATTGAGTCTGGGGAAAGGTCATTAAGGTGATTGGGTAGTGGTCTGCTCCACATCATCACAAAGGGACAGGTAAGCGCAGGTACTGATGTCAGATGATGGACAGCAGGCAGGTGCATGGGTTAGTAACATGATGGTTGCTGTGATGGTGGTGGTGGTGGTGATGAGGGGAGGGTCTGTCTATGTCACATGGTCACGATTAGGTTAGCTTAGTGGTTTGGGCCGGATGGGTTTTTTTTCTGCCAGAGATCTCAAACGTTTCTCTCTCTCTCTCTCTCTCTCTCTCTCTCTCTCTCTCTCTCTCTCTCTCTCACCCTTTCTCTCTTTCTTTCTTTTTTTTCTTTTTTGAGTTGGAGTCTCACTCTGTTGCCCAGGCTGAAGTGCAGTGGCACACTCACAGCCACCCCAGCGTCCACCTGCTGGGCTCCAGTGATCTTTCCACCTCAGCCTTCTGAGTAGTGGGAACCACAGGCACACGCTACCACACCCAGCTAATTTTTTGATTTATTGTAGAGGCACGGTCTCGCCAAGTTGCCCGGGCTGGTCTTGAACCCACGGGCTCAGGCAATCCACTCTCCTCCACCTCCCAAAGTGCTGGGATTATAGATTGAGACTTGCCTTTCCAATGTTTTCAATTCACAAGTTTCTTGGGCTGTCCTTGTCTTGCATCTGATAAAGATTTGCTGAGGTGGTGGGGTAGGCTGCTGCTTGGCCTGCAGTAAAGTGTGATTTTAAAATGTCTGAACGCTTCCTAAAACCTGCCCATTGAAAATTTATCTTATCTATGTCTAAACTGTGTTAGATTCAAAGTGTGTCGGGGTAAAGCAAAAATGGCTAAGGTAAGGCGAAAAGTAAACTAAATCTACTCTAAGTATCTCGAGGTCCCTCCTTTCACTCAGAATATGACCATATTTGGAGATAGTATCTTTAAAGAGGTAATTAAGGTAAAATAGGTGGTTAGGCTGGGCCTTAATTTGATAGGATTGGTGTCCTTATAAGAAGAGGAGATTAGGACACAGACATGTGCAGAGGGAAGACCATGTGAAGATACTGGAAAAAGGAAGTCATCTGCAAGCAAAGGAGAGACCTCAGAAGAAACCAGCTTGAACCTGGACTTCCAGCCTTCAGAACTGTGAGAAGATAAATTTCTCTTGTTTAAGCCATCCAAGTTTGTAGTACTTTGTTATGGTAATTCCAGCAAATGAATACAAGCATCTATTATAGAAAATTAGATTCAGCAAAATCTTATTCATGACCTTAAGGAGCTCAAAGTTTGAACAACTGTGAAATAAATAGGTAATTATAATTTGTGCCATAACTCCTTTGATGGAGATGCTCACACAGTAGGCTGGAGCAGATATACCAGGAGCATCAAACTCTATGGGTTTAGAGTCAGGTAGGCAAGCTGGGAGGATGTATCTCCTGGATTAGTTTGAATGGCAGGTAAGGGTGGAGATGAGCCAGAGGAGAGGGGTTCCAGGTGAAACCCCAAGCAGTACATGGGGGAGACAATGAGGTCAAAATTAGGGGAACTTTGGTAGGAGCTTGGAGGACTGGGGTGAGTTTGCAGGAAATAAAACGAAAGTAAACTAAGGTCAGATCTTCAGGGGCTTTAAAATTTTTATTTATTTATTTTTTATAAAAAAAAATTTTCTTTTTAGTTGGAGTCTTACTTTTGTTGCCCAGGTTGGAATGCAGTGACCACCACAGCCTTGACCTGCTGGGATTAGGTGATCCTTCTGCCTCAGCCTTCCAAGTAGCTGCAACTACAGATGCATGCCACCACACCTGGCTACATCAGGGGCTTTTAATCTTCACCTGGAATCACAAGTGTTATCTAAAAGTGATGAGAAATCACTGGAGGGTTTTAATCAAGGCCACCAGACCTAAATTTTAGGAACAAATTTCTTAGGAAGTGAAGGGAAGACTAAAGGCAGAAAGCCCAGTATCAAAACTGGTATCAAAATTCAGACAAAGAATGCCGAAAGCCACGCCTAAAGCCAAATATAGGCCAGGCTCAGTGGCTCAGTCTGTAATCCCAGCACTTTGGAAGGCCAAGGTGAGGGGATTGCCTGAGCCTGCGGGTTCAAGACCAGCCTGGGCAACTTGGCAAGACCTCGTCTCTACAATAAATCAAAAAAATTAGCCGGGCATGGTAGCGTGTGCCTGTGGTTCCCGCTACTTGGAAGGCTGAGGTGGAAGGATCGCTGGAGCTCAGCTGTCGACTCTGGTGTGGCCATGAGTGTGCCACTGCACTCTAGCCTGGGCGATGGAGTGACTCTAACTCAAAAAAAAAAAAAAAAGCTGAATATAAAGGAAAAACATTTAAGAGACATTAAAAAGAACGAACATGGCTTGAGAATGAACAGTGAGCATGAATAAAAAACACTCATATGAGAAGGTTGATGGAGGTGAAAGAGATAGAGACTTAGGACATGACTCCAGGGTTAGGGGCTGAGCAGCAGAGTGAGACCACAGGCCCTGGGGAAAAAAGAGTAGCAGCAGAAAAAAATAAAATAAAATAAGGAGCAAGCCCTTAGAGACTTTTTTTTCCTTTTTAATTTTAATATTAGGAGGCACCCCTGATTCATTCTCTTTTGAGGACTGTATTTTTAAAAGATTTTAGCCATTTCTAGTGAGTTAGAATTTTTTTTTTTTAACTTTCCTTAGGGCCATAGTCAGTGTAATTTCCTGGATATTTTCATTCTTGGGCACAATTCAACTCAATTCCGCAAACGTTTGAAATTCTATTACAGGGTAGGCATTCACTAAAGATTGAGTCTTCTATTTAGTTCATTTTAATGGTCTCAAGATTTAGGGTGCTTAAAAGGGATGGGACATTAGTTAATGGTAAAATGATTGTAGTAATAAGAAAAATGCTTCACGTATGTATGAAACTTTATAATGCACCAACATAACCCTTTATCATTTGAACTTTATAGCAACTCTGTGAAATAGCTGAGTACCACTATCTTGTACAGATACATATGTTTGGAATATGAAATAAAGAGAGGAAATCTTATTTAAGTCATTTTAAGGTCATTTTTCATGTAGGAGATCAAAACTGTTAATAATTACTCAGGAATGGCAGGTTTTGTGAGTTTTTGAACTCTTCCCCCTCCATTATAAAAGTAACAGTTGTTTATTGTTAATAAAAGGAATTGAGAAAAAAGAATAAGGAGGGGAGATCATCCTATCTGTAACACCCAGAGAAAAACACTGTTAATATTCTAGTGCATATTTTCTTGGTTTTTAGTATGCTTTATCTAGTATCTTACATAAGTGTGTAATCTTATATATACATTTGCAGGTTGCTTTTTCATGCAATGTCAGCTAATAATTTAAGTAACCTACAAAATAGCCTGTACTGGAGCCCATTCCCACTTCTTTATTCAAGGATCTTAGTCTTGCAAAAAAGTCAGCTCTCTTATTTGCATAATCAATTATTTTCTCTCTACTGGATCATTCCCACTAGCTCACAAATGTACTGCAATGCATCTCATCTTAAAAATAAGCAAAAGCACCTATCCCTGGATCTCACATGCTTCTTGAGTCACTGCCTTCCTTTTCACTGTAAAAGTCCTTAAAATATTTACCTGCAGTTACTTTCTTGTATTCTTTCTCTCGTACAGTCCAGTCAGGCTTTTCTTCCAGCCACATCACTGCAACTGCTCTTGTCAATGTCAGTGACCTTCACATTGCCACTTTCAAAGCACACATCTTGGCCCTTGTCATATTTAGCCTCTCAAGAGCATTCAGTACTATTGATCACTCTGTCAATTGTGAAGATCCTGAGATACTCTGAAAATGCTCCCTTCCCTTGGCCTCCAGGAACCACTTTTGTTCCTGCCTGACTCACCACCACTCAGACATCTGCCCTTAAAACATTTGTGAGGCTGAAGTTTTAGTCCCGGGTTCTCTTCTCTTCTATATCTCCACTAAACTTCCTGAGTGACCTCACCCAACATTTGGCTTTAAATATCATCGTAAGCTGATAACTCCTGTTGGGGACAGAGCTTTTCTGCCCTCTCTGAAGGTTGCATGAAATAAACTGACAATAGGCAGAATCACAGGAGAGAAGTCACCTAGTTGTATTAATGTGCATGAGCATGGGAGCCAAATAAAATATAAGATCCAAAAAGGAGCCAGATGCTTGAGGCTTAAATATTCTCTTCATGGTGGGAAGGAAGTGGGGGAAGTATTGGTAATCTTTGAGGGGTGGTAAATGATTTTCAAGGGAAATTAACAAGCTCAAAATGTACTTAACAGTTTATAAAGCTTTACTTTGGAAGTTAAGTGATACCAACAATTTACAGGAAGATGATGGATGGGTTGTACTGTGACCAAGGATTGAAATGACCAGTGTGAAGACATGCGGGTTCATCTTTAATACTTCTAGAATGCTTATGAAGAAGATTTGTTCGTTCTGTTCTAATAAGAACTTTAACTGTCTTTAAATGACAGCATTTTCCAACTGTGATCTTCTTCTCAAATTTATGTTAAGCATGTTCAGCTAAAACAAGGACAGGAATTTAACTTGGATTTGAGATCTATGCTTATGAAACTGTTTTATCTGAATTAGTAAGCATATGCATCTTTAAAAGCCCACATGAAGATGGCCAGCAGTTCAGATTTTACTGATGTATAGAGTTTAAATGAACCAATAGTAGAGAAATGTAGTAGAAGGGGTAAGAGCTTGGACGGTAAGATCTGGCAGGTCTGGATTCAAATCTCACTCAGTCTCTTAACTGATGTGTGGACATGGACATGTGTTTAACCATTCTAAGTCAGGCCATATTTCCTCACCTGTAAAATAGGGATAATGTAGATAATACAGTAATCATCCCTACATAATATTATAATGAGTATTACATGAAACGACACATATAAAAGTGCTTAGCACAGTTCCTGATACATCCTAAGTGCCTAACTATTCTTAGCTATTAAATTATCTTTACTGGTTTTAAGGTTTCCTCATACATCGTATCTGCTGAGACTTTAAAGCATCATTACACTTACTTATTGCAAACTTGGTTTCAGACCAAAGAAATTTGTATGACTAAAAGTTCAGCATTTGCCAAAAACATTTGTGCTGCATGACTTCTATGTTCCTTCAGCCCTGTTTCCTTCTCCAAGAAACATCGTGATTTTGTAAGGCTAAGCACTAACTGGCAGGTTGAATCGAATAAGCGTACTGTAGTTTGTGGCATTGATTACCTCTGCAAATCAGTGATTCAGGAGATCTGGGTTTCTCCATGAATTGGCTTTTAAATAATGAGCAACAATCATCCATTAACCACTGAAGGGCCCTGAGGGAGACTTGGATGAAGATGAAGTATTGTGTACTAACCATCATGTATTTGTGATTTAATAGTCAAATATAAACCCTTTTAAAGTTCACTGTGGTTAGAGAAGCTGTGGTTAGAGAAGTTATTTTTATTGCAAATTAAACTTTCATTGCTTGAACTCAGCTCTTCTGACTCAGAGAGACCAGGCTGGACAGATTCACATTCCACCTCTTCTCTCGGCCTTAGTAGTGGTTACCTTCTCTGTCATCTATCCTGGACAGCAATAAGATTGCCAGAGCCAGGAAACAATGTGGTTCTCCTACTTTGAGCTCTATTAAGTAGGAAGTAGAAGAAGCAATTGAGATTATCTTGGTCTTCCTGATTACTAAAGGATTTCCTACAAGGAACAAGACAGATAACAGCGTAGTCAAGATATTCTCTAAATGTATAGTCACATTGTCTATTGCCTTGGCAGAAATGTGACAGGTATGGATCATTAGATGATGTTTCATCTAATTCTCTCCTTTTTTCCCTTTCTCTCTTCTCTTAAGATTTTTAACGTTTAAATAGAGGCAATCTGTAAGCTTACTCTTGGGAAAAAATGTGGGACCAAGTAAAACATAGGAACTCTGGGTGGTAGACCAACTCTTAAGGACTCTCAAATGTAATCACCTATATTCTTTATCACCAAACTTTTACTAGCTCTTTTATAGAAGGCTTTTTTTTTTTCTTTTTAACATGGCCTCTGCAGGACATTCTGAAGACATTGGTCTTCTTTTCTGGTTGTCTAAGCTATTTATTAGCTCTGATTTAAGGAACTACCATAAATCACAGCATCTAAACCCTGAATCCTTTCTTTCCCTCAAACAAAGCCCCAGTTGAGAACTGATGGAAGGCAGGGAATGAGTCTTGTATATTCTTGCGTTGCCTGCATTTTTCTCACAAGAAGAGCTCAATAACAGCTTGTTGAACTGTTGAACAGAATTGAATATAAAAGGGATGGTCAAGGAATATTGTTTAGATTGAAGCCAGGAAAAGTTTTGTGCCTGATATGCTGGTCTGTGCCAGTTTGGTAGAAGACCAGTTTTGCTCACTACAGTTAGGAAAATTGCTAAAGAGCTAGAACTGTTCTAGGGTCTGCAGAGAAAATTTTTATCTTCTAGTATGTCCCAAACTGAACCTGCAGGAAAAAAAAAACAAAACAAAAAACAAAAAACTTAAGCCTCTCTTAAACTCAAGAGATTACCAAGGTGGTACAGCTTCTCAGAAGACAACAGTGCCTTTTGGAAGCATATATTCTAGGAAAAGCCATTGTCTGTTATGATATGGAGTGGTCTCCCAGCTTCTCTGCTAATGAGCACATTCTCTCCTCAGCCATGCTTGCTACTGATATAACAACAACAAATAGCATTTGGTGTGTAACTTCTATTGCACGGGCTCTCCATTTTCTTGCAAATAGGTGGATGTGTGACCTTTCCTCACTGACTGCCACATAGTATGAGAGAAACCCATCACCATGAAATACAGAATTTTCAGAAGGCTCTTGCATTAATGAAACCCATTTATGCTGCTAAAAACTTTATCTGCCTGCTTTGATGTGGGAAATGAATGGCATTGGTAGGACATGCATGAACTGAGTAGATAAAGCCTAGCTTCGTGCTGTGTGGTCATGCCACCTACTGATCTGCATATGTGCAGTTATGTGAATAAATAGGTGCTTTTGGCCAAGCCCTGAGAGATAATTTTCCTTTAGGCTAATGGGAAGGAGGCAGAAAGTTTAAAAGATCGCTCTTGTGCCATCTTCTCCCTTTTCTTCTTTGCATCTGTTTTTCAGAGGAATCTTAGTAGATGGGGAGAATTCATTGTATTTGCAACTTTGAGTGGTCTTGTTCTAGCTTACACAGAAAAGCAGTAGGAAGAGGTGAAGACAAATAATAGTTAGACAGGGCAGCCAATGTGAAAGAAGCTCCCCAAGCTTCCTAGGCAATGTGATTTTGGAGTTCAGATATGTTTTGAATCCTGTTGTGAGATATATTAGCCAGTGGGCATTGCAAATCTTAGAAAATAGAACTAGTAAGTGCATCACTATCCAGCAGGAAAGTGAGCCTACTGCCACCAGTAACATCTGTATCTGATTGTCAAAGAGGGGAAATACTTTTGCTTGTATCATATTGCTTCTCAATTCTGGTCAAACACAAAACAAGGCAGCTGAGTGATGTTACATAGTGCTAGTATGAAAATGAAGTGCAAACGAAGTACTCATTGAAACATGAAGTACATTTCTAATGGACTTCAAGAATCACTTAACACTATCCAAGACTACCAAAGAAAATCGAGAACCCCTTAGACAAAATGGCCTGAAATTTATCTTGTGCCTTGTAATTTGTCATGGCGTGTTTTTAGTTTGTTTATATTTAACATTCCATGTAAGGCAGCAAAAACCAACCTTCTTTTGTCTTTCAAGATATAGAACATTCCATCATCACAAGGATGGTTCGCATTACTCTTGCATAGCCACACCCAATTTCCTCAACCCCCACCCACTCCTTAATCCCTGGCAACCCCTAATTTGTTCTGTTTCTATAATTTTGTCATTTCAAGAATGTCATATAAGTGGAATCATACAGTATGCAAC
Organism: Tarsius wallacei; assembly: GCA_963574415.1. Lineage (NCBI taxonomy): Eukaryota > Metazoa > Chordata > Mammalia > Primates > Tarsiidae > Tarsius > Tarsius wallacei. The sequence goes on from CAUYQG010185765.1 coordinate 8,911, forward strand.
TTCTGGAGTTTGCTCTTCTTATCAGCAAAATTCTTCTAAGATTCACTCAAGATGTTGTGTATATCAATAGTTTGTTTCTTTTTATTGATGAGTAGTAGTGCATGGTCTAGCTGTACCAGTTTGGTTAACAATTCTCTTGTTAAAGGATATGTGCTTTGTTTCTACTTTTTAGCTGTTACAGATAGAGCTGCTGTGAACATCCTTGTACCAGTTTTTGTGAATATAAGTTGTTATTTCTCTGAGAAAAAATGCTCAGGAGTGCAATTGCTGGGTTATATGGTAGTTGTATATTTAGTGTTTTTTAAAAACTGCCAAATCATCTTCTAGAGGGGCTATATCATATTACATTCCCACCATCATCATATGAATAATTCAACTCCTCCACATCCTCACCGGTATTTGGAGTTCTCATTTTTTAAGCCATTTTGAAGAATTTTGTAGTGTGATATCTCACTGTGGTTTTATTCTAGATACTAGTCGCCTTATTCTAAATACTAGTCGTTTGTTGTTATACAGTTTGCAAATATTTTCCCTATGATCATAGCTTTTATTTTCATTCACTTCCCATGAACTTTCAGAGCAAATGTTTTTAATTTTAGCAGTACCAACTTATCATTTTTTGTTTGTTTTATGGATTAAGCTTTTGAGATCAAGTCTAAAAACTCTTTGCCAGTCCTAGATCTTGAAGATTGTCTCTTATCTTTCTTTCTAAACAGTTTATAATTGTATTGCATTTAAGTTTGTGTATTAGTTTTTGAGTTAATTTTTGTGTGAGGTTTAAGTGAAGTTCATTTTTTTTTTTTTTTTGCCTATGGATGTCCCATTGCTCTAGCACTATTTGCTGAAAAATTCTCTTTACTCCATCGCAATGCTTTTTGAACCTTAGTAAAAAATCAGTTGAGCATATTTCCCTTGTTCTATTTCTAGGTTCTCTGTTCTGTTCCCTTGATCAATGCATCTTTTCCTCCACCAAAGCCACACAGTCTCAATTACTATAACTGCATAATAAACCTTGAAATTTAGTAGAATGATTTCTTCTACTTTATTCTTTTTAAAAATTATTTTAACTATTCTAAGGGCCTATGCTTTTCCGTAAAAATTGTACTTGGATTATAGATATTGCATTAAATCTATCACATTTAGGGGGATTGACATATGTAGTATCTTACAATCCATAAACATGAACTTCTCTGATTTCTTTCATTTGCATTGTGCAGTTTTCAGCATATAAATCTTAAGTATGTTTTGTTAGATTTATACTTAAGTATTTAATATTTTGAACAATTGTAAATAATAATGTAATTGTAAATATAACATTTTTCATTCTTTATGATTACTGTTAGTTTAGGAAATATAATTGATTTTTGTGTGTTTGCCTTATAACCTTCATTATTAATAAATTCACTTATTAGGTATAGGAGAGTTTTTTAAAAGATAGATTCCTTAGGATTTTCTATGTAAACAATTGAGTCATCTGCAAATAAAAACAGCTTCATTTCTTCCTTTTCAATCTGTAGGCATTTTAGATTATTTTCTTGTCTTATTGCTGTCGCTTGGGCTTCCAGCATTGTGTTGAGTAAGAGTGATGAGATCAGATACACTTGCCTTATTTCTGATCTTAGGGAAAAGATTTTTTTTTTTTAAATCATAAAGTATAACATTAGTTGTAGGTTTGGAGTAGATGTTTTCTTTGGCACAAAATGAAGATTAGGAAGTTCCTTTCAATTTCTATTTTTCTGGGAGTTTTTAAAATGAATGGATGTTGAATTTTGTCAAAGACTTTTTGTATATCCATTGACATGATCATGTGATGTTTCTTCTTTGGCCTGTTAATATGATAAATTACTGTTGTAAACGTACCAGGAATTTGTTTTAGTCAGATATAGAAAGACATGCAGGCATGGAAGTATTGCTATGAAAGAAGACATTAGTTATACTCAAAGATCCCTGAAAATAAAAAGCATGTCATGCCACAGAAGAGTGCCACATGGGAAAGAAGCCCCAAGGCCAATCAGAAGGCAGAGGGAATCAGCGGTAATAGCCTTTACTGTGTTTTTCATGGGGAGAAATGGGGAAAGTGAGAAGAAAAGCTAAGCAAGTTCCAAACTGGCTAGTTTTAATCATTTCAGTGAACTCCTGGTATAGGGGCTGTCAGTAGTTGTTTGGTATCAGGTCCTGCAGTGATTAGGGCATAAGGATAGGGACCCAGGGTATAAAAGCCCAAAAGAGGTGATGGTGATATGGGTGCTAGATTGATCAGTTTGTATACAAAAGGAGTGTTTCTAGGCTGGTGATTTTTTATCTCTAGGAATCAGCTAACCTACTTGAGACAGCCCATCCCTGACCAAGAAGACCTAAAATGTCAAAGCATCAAGTATAGAAACTAGAATATGTGGTTAACACAATTGCATTGATTGATTTTTCAAATATAGAAGTAGCCTTACATCTCCGGAATAAACCCCACTTAATCATAGTGTGTAATTCTTTTTATATATTACTGAACTATATTTGGTAATTTTTAAAAGATTTTTGCAATTGTTTATAAATAATATTGGTCTGTAATTTTAGTGTTTTTTTTTTTCATTTACTGATATAAGGATAATACTAACTTCACGAATGATTTGGAGAGTACTTCCTTCTGAAAAAGACTGTGTAGAATTGGTGTTAATTCTTTTTTAAAAGTTTAACAGAATCCTTTAGTGAAATAATTTAGTGAAGTTTTATTTTGGTAGCTTTATAAATCACAAATTTGAATTTTAAAATAGGTATAGGACTATTCAAATGACCTATTTCATATTGAATGAGATGTGATAGTTTGTGTTTTATGAGGAATTGATCCATTTTCTCTAAGTTGTCAAATATATGTGTGTGGAATTGTTAGTAGTATTTTTGGATTATCCTTTTGATACCTGCAGAGTCTGCAGCAGTATCCACTGTTTCATTCCCGATATTGGCAATTTGTGACATCTTTCTCTGTTTCATCGTTAAACTTGCTAAAGGTTTCTTAATTTTATTGATCTTTTCAAAGAATCAGCTCTTTGTTTCATTGCTTTTCTTTATTTTTTCACATTTTTATGTTCATTGATTTCTGCTGCTATCTTTATTTTTTTCTGCTTGCTTTGGCTTTATTTTGCTCTTCTCTTTCTAAGTTCTTGAGGTGGAGGCTTAGCTTATTGATTCAAGACTTTTCTTTTTTTAAAAAAAGTATATATACACACACTACAAATATATGTATGCATACTATATATATACATACATATATATAATATTTAGTGCTACAAATTTTTCTGTCACCACAGCTTTAACTGTGTCCCACAAATTTCAATATCCCTTAGTCAGTTTTCTGGTGTTATCACAGTATACCTGAAACGGGGTTATTTATAAAGAAAATAAATATATTTCTTATAGTAATGAATGCTGAGAAGCCCAAGGTTGAGAGGCTGCGTTTGGTGAGGGCCTTTTGACTGGTGAGGACTCTGCAGCATACCAAGGTGGTGCAGGGCATTTCATGTTGAAGGACTGAGTGTGGTATTTCAAGTCTCTCTTTTTCTCCTTATAAAGCCACCAATCTCACTCCTGTGATCACTTACTAATATGTTAACCCATGAAAGGGTTAAATCCATTCCTGAGGGTAGACCTCTCATGACCCAATCATCTCTTAAAGCTCCCTCCTCTTAATACTTTTCACACTGGAGATTAAATTTCAACATGAGTTTTGAAGGGCACTTTTTTTTGTCCAATCTTTGGGTTATTTAGAAATGTGTAATTTCCAAATGTTTGGAGATTTTCTTGTTTTGTTTTGGTTTTTTTTCAGTTGATTTCTAGTTAGACTCCATTATAGACAGAGAAAATAATTTGTATTATTTTGCTTCTTTTAAATATATTGGTATACCAAGACAAATCACAGCGGAGTAATAAACAAATTGGGGATTAAATTTCAACATGAGTTTTAAAGGGCACTTTGAAAAAAAGTATATTTCTTCTGTTGTTGGGTGGAATATTTTATAAGTATCACTTGAATCCTGCAGATTAATGGTATTATTGAATTACTCTATGTCCTTGCTGATTTTTTGCTTAAAAGACCATCGATTGTTGAGAGAACAATAGTGAAGTCTCTAACAATAATTGTGGATTTTTCTATTTATTTTTCCAGTTCTATTAGTTTTTGCTTCATATATAATTTATTTGAAGTGAGTTTTCTGTACATAGCATATATAGTGGATCATATTTTATAGTTTACTCTGCTAACCTTTGCCTTTTAATTACAATATTTAGACCACACACTTAAATTAATTATTAAAATGTTAGGGCTTTGTATGCCATTTTATTTTTTTCCCTTTCTGTTTGTTCTCTCTTTTTTGAATTTCACTGTTTTCTCTTTCCTGTCTTTTTCTGGGTTACTTGTACTTCTTTTTGATATTCTGTTTTGATTTATCTATAGTGTTATTAAGTATATCTCTCTGCATAGGTTTTAGTGTTTGCTCCAGGTATTGCATTAGACATTCATAACATCACAGTCTTTTCATGTTGACATTTAACCAATTCAAGTGAAATATAGAAAACTTACCTCCTTTTGCAACCATCTTTTCTCCCCAATTTGTAATATAATTTCTTAAATATTTCCCACACATATATATTTGAACCACATCAGAGTGTCATAATTTTTGCTTCAACTATCAAAGATAACTTAGAAACTTCAAGAGGAACAGAAAAGTCTATAATATTTACCTATAGTTTTGCTTACTGCATTCTTTCTTCCCTCTTAAGAACTCAAGGTTTCTTTTGTCATTTCCTTTCTGTTTAAGGAAATTTTCTTTTATCATTTCCTGTTTAAGAGAACTTTCTCAAACTATGTTTTTGAACAAGTCTGCTACCAAATTTGTTTAGTTTTTCTTAATCTGAGAATTTCTTGATTTCTGTTGATTCTTGAAGAATATTTTTCCTGGGCATAGAATTCTGGGTTGACGACTCCTTTTTTTTTTTAGTACCTGCAGAATATTGTGCCATTTCCTTCTTTCCTTCATGGCTTCTAGTGAGAAATCTACTGTCATTCCACTTGTTTTTCCTCAGCAGGCAAGATTTTTATTTTTATTTTTATTTTTGTTACCTTCAATATTCTACCTTTGGTTTTAAAAATATAATTATTATATGTCTTGGCACAATTTATTTGCATTTATACTGTTTAGTATTCATTCTCCTCCTTGAATCTGTAGATTTATGTCTCCTATTAAATTTGAGAAGTTTTCAACCATTATTTACTTTACTTTTCCAGCTCTGATCTCTCTTTTTCCCTTCTCTTTTCAGAGCTCTGATGGCACACATTTTAGGTTGTTGTTTTGGTGTTTTTTTTGTTTTTGTTTTTTTTAATAAATCCACAGGTCTCTGTTCATTTTTTAAAAGTTTATTTTCTTTCTGTTTTTTGGTTGGTAATTTCTATTTTTCTATCTTCCACTTCATTGATTCTTTTCTCTGTCACTTCTATTCTGCTGTTGAGCTCATCTACTAACTTTAAAAAATTTTTTGGCTATTGCAGCCTCCATATGGTTATTTTTATATTTTGTATTTCTTTGCTAAAACTTTCTGTTTTTTTGCTGAGACTTCCTATTTTTTCTTTTTTTTCATTTTTGTCCAGGATGTTCATAATTGCTGTTGAAGCTTTTTTATGATGGCTAATTTTTGTCTTTGCCAAGTAATGCTAACATCTCTGCAATTTGGTGTTGTCCTCACTTTTCACTTTTCGTTCAATTTGAGATCTTTCTGATTCTTTGTATAGTGGTTTTAAAAAAAACCTGGACATTTCTGTACTATGTTCTGAAACTCAACTTTCGGTAAACCTTTTGTTTTAGCTGGCTTTTTTTAATACCACTTTGGCAGGGAAAGTGGGATATGCTGCCTCCTAATTACCTAGTAGAGGTAGAAGTTCATATTTTTCACTCAGCCACTATAAGGGCCTCCACATTAGTGCTGGGCAGGGATGGGAGTTATGGCTGCCCACATGATCTCCACTGACACGGTGGTGGTGGTGGTGGTGGTGGCCTCATTACCACTGGGCAGTGGTCAAAGTCTTGACTGCCCATTAATCTTTTTCCGACACTATCCAAGTGGAGAAGAAGAAGAAATTCTCATGACTGACTGACGAGCAGGATGTCCAGGTTTCCCTCATGGTCTCCACTGACACTTCCAGGGTGAAAAAGAATATCATTATTGGCCAGCAGAAATAAAAGTTCTGGCTGTCTGCTTTGGGCTTCTGTAATGTTACCTGGGCAGTGATGTTACAAATCTTATCACAGCCTTGCTAGATTGAAAGTCCATGCTGCTCACTCAGGCTTTGCAAGCATTGTGAAAAAGGGACCATAGTTTTTTTTTCTGTGATGTTTGACTGGAGTAGAGCAGCTATTGTCTAAAAGTTGTCTATCTTGCTAGGCTGTTCCTTACCAGGTTATTTGATTAAAGAGTAGTAGCCTTTTGTGAAGTTCTTATTTGCTTGTTTGCTTTTGTTTTTGTACCAGTTGTTATTTCCAGAGTACTGTTTTTTTCTGTCCTAAGTCTAGGTTATATGAAGCAAAAAAAAGGAAACCCAGGGAACCCTCTACCATGTTATTTCTTGGATCCTGAAGTCCCTGGCTCTTCTGTTTTCTTCTTTCTGCTTTCAAAGTGTTCTTATGTTTATTTCATATGCAATACACAAGGCTTAGTTGTGCTTAGCTAATGAAATAGAGGAATATATGTCTACTCCATATTTGTGGAAACAGAAATTTAATATTTTATAAGAAGAGCTTGAAATACATGACAGGGACCTTCAGTAACCTCTGTACTTGCAGAACTCTATCATTATAGTAGAAGAGGATCTGTGGATACTCTCAAGAGAACACATTTTTGCTAAATCATGGCCTTCTATCCTCATCTCATAGGCTCTATAGGGAAGGTAATATGTCTTAAATTTGAAAACTTAAAAAAATTAGAAAAGAATGAAGTAGCCTTAAAAGAGAAGTCTAAAAAGTGAATAAAGTTGTGCTATACCATTTAACTGAGAGTAAGCTTACCACAACTCTTCTTGTGTTATGGAGTTTGAGACTATGGATTAAATGGAAGTATGAATCTAATGGTAAGTTACTGAAAATGCAAAAAATAAAAGAAACAAACAAACAAAAAAAAGTATGCTTTACATTGAGATCACCATAAAATGAAAGCTACTGACCTCAGCAGTATAGGGCATGAGCTCAGATTAGAGAAGGCAGGAAAAGAGGTCAAAATCACAGAGGACCCTGGTCAGTGGAAATTTCTGGAAAGTAAAGTTTAGAGAATATAGCCCATCATTTTTCATGTGGTGAACACTCATAAATATGTCCTGAATTAAAGAGGTGCAAGGCATGAACAAATTGTTTAGGGAAGAATTTAAAATACTAAATATATCATTCCATAATTACTGTTTGGGGTTTTCCCCACTACTCTGTAAACTCTATATTATTTTATTCAGTGCATTAAGTCAAGCATATTGTAGACCATTAATGAATAGCTATGAAGTCCATTTTTTAAAAATGATCCAACTTAGAAAGGATAGAAGGATTAGCAGAGCTTGGGTCCTCATTAGGGCTATTCACCAATACAATTGACCCTCTTCTTAATGGGCACATGGCGGAATTTTACCACCCGAACCCCTAGAAGTCAGGCATGTGTTTGGCCTGTAAAATGTGACAGATGAAGCACGTCATTTTGGGGGCAACTTTAAGAGCCTAGTATGATTATTTTGTATGGTTTCTCTGGGCTGTGGCAAACAATACTGTTTCAGAAGGGTGAGGCTGCATCCCTAGCTGGGAGCAAATTAAGCAAGGCAGGACATTTAGCATGAGCAAGAAATCAATCAGGAAAGACAAAAATCAACCCAGACATTTAGTGTGAGCAAGGAATCAATCTTTATCATTTTAAATGTTAAAAAGCATGACTTGTTTGTTATTATAACATTATATAACCCATCCTGAATGATAGAGCATGCTTTAGCAGTGAGATTATTTTTCTTTTCTTTTTTCTTATCTAGTATTTTGTAATCTTTCAAATAGTACTTTTAAAAAATTTCTATTTTTTACTTTTCTAGAATGTGTGTTATTTTTGTAATAAGGAAACAAGATTTATTTAAAATAAACTAGGGGGCAGGAACATTTTATAACTTAAATATGTTTATAATTTGAAATGATGTTGTGTTTTTATTGACAAATGCATAAAAATGTTCAAAATGAATATTATTTTCTTAAACTTAAAAAATGTTTTGGTGCATACTCTTTAGTTAAGAACTCTGAACAATGAAGTGTTACGCTGTCATTGAATCAAGGCCTACCATCTTGAGATAGGTCTGCTCCAGCCCCTAAGAAATGCATCTGCATGAAGATAGTAGATCCCCTTGGGGTCCTAGGAGACATGAATGTGACTAACAACCTCTCCTTTTTGTGCAGTTAGCTAATATGATCAGGCAGAGGAGACTGATAATGATGTGTTGACTAGAAGAGGGTTGTGTTTTTTCATTTTACGTTCCCTCACCTTCCCCTTTGCAATGCCCTTTCCCCACACACCTGTGATTATTAATGACATGGCCTGGGTCATTCCAGAGTCCCAGAACATTTGTACATTACCTTTATCTAGCACAAATCCCCTTCATTTGAATTTCATAGGAGAAACCTGAAGAAAAGTGTTTCTGTTTAACTCTAGCACAAACCCAGAGTTCCACGGTACAGTTCACACATGTTTATCACAGTTTACACATGTTTATCCCACTAGCTGACTTGAATGAGATGAATAAAAGCCCATACCTTCAATCTGGCAGGCTCATCAGCCAGGATCAACCTAGGGAAAAATTACAGGGTCTCAGACCTATATTTTTCTTTCAACCTCCCCTGACAGAATCAGAAGATAGTTTTTGATGTCTTTGATTATTAAGGTTTTATAAACTAAATTAAGTCTCCAGATATTTTTAAAAATTTGATATTTTGTGGTTTTGCCTACTGTCTCTAGACTATCATTTAGAGGGTTTTTTTTTTTTCCACCTTACTGCTCTAGAATTAGATAAAACAATTGACCAGCAAAAAAAACTAGGACTCTCTTATTGGTCCTACTAAAAAAGATAGTAAAGCCCTAGTTTTATAAACAAATGCTTTACTCTTATTTTTCTTTTGTAGACTCTCAGAACCCACAATTAGAGTGTGAGATCATGAATTATATTTCTGAATAAGAAGTTAAAAGAAGGCAAAAAGAGTGAGGCTTGCACATAGCACTTCTTACAAAAAAAAGTTTTAGAAAAGGTCTGTTTTTTTTTAAAGAGCCAAAAAACTTTTAGATCTTGAACTGTACCTAAAAGAGAAAAGACAACCTTATTAAACACTTTTACATATCTAAATTTAGAGATCATGGCAAATGTAAAAATTAGTATAAATGATCTCTCTACCTCTGTACTTGATGGTTTCACTAAGGTTTTGAAAATAAAAGAAACAACAACAAAAAATTCTGCACAGCAAATAACTTTTACTGAAATTGTCCAGTTTAGTCTTCAAAATATTTAATTCTTTTCTACTCTGTAAAATGCCTAGATAGAGGCAAAAAATTATTTTTAAGCCTTTCAAATGTCAACCCTTAAGCGCAGTTCCATGCACTTACGTTGGAAACTAGGTCTCAGAGTGGAAGATGCCTAGGGATCCTGCAGACTCAAAGGGTTCTGAAAAAAAGTTAATAACCCTCTTTCCTTGTTACTAAAAAAGACCCAGGCGAGGCATTTCATACACCCGCAGGGAGCAGTGAGCTGCCTGAACTGTTAACTCAGCCAGCCAGACTCCCTCTGCTTTCATCTCATCTTGCTAGCATTTTACAAAGATGTTTGTCACAATGAAATTGACAGCAAACTTGGCAATTGAAATAGCATTTAGATTGTCCTTTTATAATTCTGTTAACAGAGATGAATGCAATCTGCTGTTAGGAGATCTTGGTCTTGTAGGACTAGCTCAGATTTTGTGGTCAAAGGTCTCATGTTCTATAGATCTAATTAGCACGAAGAGCAGCTTCCCAGTGTCTAAAACATAAACTGATCTGGATTCTAACGGCCTGATCTGGATTCTCAAATTGGAATCATTTTTAAAAATGCACTTACTTCCTGATATTTACAAAATGGGTTGATCCGCAGAAAAAGGTTGTTCATATTCCCTCAATTAGGGAGATCAACCAGTCCATCAATCAAGTATCTTTTCCCTGGGACTTACTGGGTGCCCCCAGGGTGGAGTAGGAGCCAGTTCTGCAATCTGTGAAAAAGTTGTCTTGTTACACTTTGGTTGATTCCACAGAGCCCCATCTACTGAGATCCTTTGAAATTCTTTCGCAGCAACCACTTCCTACACAGCCAGAGCTCACTCACCCAGAAAGTTCAGCTATTGTCATGATAATACTTGTAGAGAGGGTAGGAGGGGGAGAGTGGAAATGGGAATAAAGAGACATCTTGTGCTCAGAGCCTGTGGGAACTGAAGCCTTGGTTACCTAACGCCGCCAGGAATTCAGACTCCCATCATTCTTCAGGTTGCACATGCTTCCATGCTATGTCAGAGGTCACACAATTGTGATTTGGAGAAGACAGGCCTGGCACCTATGCACGATTGTAAAGTTGTGGAGTCAAAAGGACAGAAGGGAGGCTAGGAAAATAGAGTAAAATTTACAGCTAGGAAGTGCATTTTCTTCCTTTCCCTACCATGAAGCTAGAGCTTCTACCAGACAGAAGACACAGGTTGTTCTCTGGGACTTTGTCTTGGCTGGTGCAGTCTCACCTGGAGTGGTTACTAATTGGTGTGTGTGTCTCTCTTTCTACCGCAGGACAGCTTTCCTGCCCGCTTTGGAGGAGTCCATTTTGTCAACCAGCCCTGGTACATTCATGCCCTGTACACGCTCATCAAGCCATTCCTTAAAGACAAGACCAGAAAACGGGTAATAAAAATGAACTCCTCATGTAAATCCCAAATGGGGGAGTGCCAAGAACAATCATGGTGCTCCTGCATTTGCATGTGTTCTCTCTCATTCTTTCTCTCTCATCTTTCATTGTGGTTTCTCTGTAGCCCCTGAGCATTTGAGCCTCAGCTGGAGTTTGCAAATGGCCTGGATGTAATCAATAATTCAGTAAAACTGGGTTATTTTCAGAGTCCCAGTGACAAGCTGAAGGAAACTTTGAAGGCATGCAAATACCAGATGCCCATTTTACTGTAAATGCTTATGGGAAATACTGGGTTCAGCTGCTTCCTGTTCATGAAATATTTTAATAGCTAGTATTTTGTCCTGCAAATGTATTATTGCTATGAAGAATGTTTATAGTTTTTCTTCTCCTATGGCTTTTGGGCAATAACTGCTTGCTTCATTACCTGTAAGACTGGAAAAGCATTTTTCATTGGAAATAATAATGGTCTTATGAAGAAGGCTTTTTAAATCTTAATTACACCAGTTGATAGCATTTGGGAAGCTAGCCTTTTTCGTCTATCTGAGTTGGGCATTTTCATGGGCTTTTTCATTCTGATTACCTGAGTAACTGAATTTTTTTTAACCACTCCAAATCTCAATTTCCTCATTTATAAAATGGGGAAGCTAACACCTACATCACAGAGTTGTTGGGATAATTTAATGAGACAGCATATGAAAGCATGTAGCATGATGCCACTTGTGTAGTAGAAATGAGGTAACTTTGATTTTTCTTTATCATTTAGCTCACTTTTATTTTTTATTCCAAAGTTATTGAGGTATACTTGACAAATAAAATAGTATATATTTAGAGTGTACAATGTGATGTTTTTATGTACATATGCATTGTGAAATGATTACCACAATCAAGCTAATTAAAACATCATCACCTCACATAATGGATGGATGTGTGTGTGTGTGTGTGTGTGTGTGTGTGTGTGTGTTGTGTGTATGTGTGGTGAGAACACTTAAGTTCTCTCTTAGCAAATTTCAAGTATACCAAACATTATTATTAATTATAGTTACCTTGATGCAAAATAGATCTAAAATTGCATCTCCCAATCTAACTGAAACTTTGTACCCTTTGACCAGTATCTCCCTGTTTGCCCCTCCCCTTATCCCCTGGCAACCACCCTTCTACTCTCTACTTCTATGAGTTCAACTTACTGAGATTCCACATATAAGTGAGATCATGCAATATTTGTTTTCCTGTGTCTCATTTCACATAACATAATGTCCTTCAGGTTCATCCATGTTGTTGAAAATAGCAGGATTTTATTCTTCTTTAAGGCTGAGTGTATTTCATTGTGTATATATACCACATTTTCTTTATCCCTTCATCCATTGATAGACACTTAGGTTGCATTCATATCCTGGCTATTGTGAATAATGCTACAGTCTTTTCTTTTAGACTTTCTTTTTTAAAATTTTTATTTGTTTATTTGTTTATTTGAAAGATATGGAGTACAATTCAGGGTTAAGTATACAAATGTTCATTATGCAGGTATCCTTGAGGATGAGGTGTGCCCCCCGGCAGAATACCCCTATTCCCCATCCTGCCTGCCCACCCATGGGCATATTCCCACTACTGGCAATCCTTCTCTTATAGTATTATGATAATTGTTCAAGGTTCACTTATGAGTGAGAACATGTGGTACTCAGTTCTTTGTTTCTGTGATAGATTATTCAGTATTATAGACTCTAAATCCATCTAAGTTGCTGTGAAATTCATAATTTTGTCATACTTTATGGCTGCATAATATTCCATTGTGTATATGTACCACATTTTTAAAATCCAGCCCTCTTTTGATGGGCAGCACGGTTGGTTCCATGTTTTTGCTATTGTTAATAATGCTGCAATAAGCATGCGTGTGCAGGTATCTTTCATAGAGTGATTTGGGTTCCTACGGGTATATTCTCAGTAGGGGGATTGCAGGGTCACATGGAAGGTCGATTTTTAGACCTTTTAGGAATCACCAAACTGTTTTCCACAGAGGTTGTACTAGTTTACACTCCTACCAACAGTGTAGAAGTAGTCCCTTTTCCTCACATCCTCTCCAGTGTCTGTTGGTTTCTGAATTATTGATGATCCATCCTAACTGGGGTTAGATGGTATCTGAGTGTGGTTTTAATTTGCATTTCTTTGATGACTAGTGAGGCTGAGTAATTTTTCATATATCTGTTGGCTGCTCGTATGTCTTCTTTTGAGAAGTGTCTATTCATATCTATGCCCATTTTGTAATGGGCTGTTTGGTTTTTTCTTTTTGGCACACTTGAGTTCCTAGTAGATCCTAGATGTTAAGCCTTTGTCAGTTATACAGTTGGCAAATATTTTTACCCAGTCTGTGAGCTATCTCCCTGCTCTCTTGATAGTTTCTTTGGTTTTGCAGAAGCTTGTCAGTTTGATGAGGTCCCACTTGTCTACTCATCCTTTATGGCATGGGCACTTGGGGTTTTGATCAGAAATCGGTTGCCAGTTCCAATTTCTATAAGGGTGTCTCCTGCATTTTCTAAGGTTCATATAGTTTTAGTTTTTACATGTAGGTCTTTGATACACTTAGAGTTGACCTTTGCGTATGGTGATAGGTGGGGGTCTTGTTTTAATCTTCTGCATGTGGTCAGCCAGTTTTCCAAGCACCATTTACTGAATAGGTTCTCCTCTCCCCAGTGGTTGGTGGTAGAGGCTTTATTGAAGATGAGTTCGTTGAGAAATTGATGTTTTTCTTCTGGAATCTCTGTCCTGTTCCATTGTTCTATATGTCTGTTCTTGTACCAATCCCAGGCTGTTTTGATCATTGTAGCTTTATAATAAAGCTTAAAGTCTAGGAGTGTGATACCTCCCACTTTTCGTGGTGGTTTATATTTCCATATGAATTCCTGTATTGTCATTTCCAGGTCTGAGAAGAATGCTGCTGAAAATTTAATGGGTATTGCATTAAATCTGTAGATTGCCTTGGGTAGGATGGACATCCTAACAATGCTGATTCTTCCAATCCATGAACATGGAATATTTTTCCATTTGTTTGTGTCATCTTTATTTTCTTTGAGCAGTGTTTTGTACTTTTTGCTGTAAAGGTCTTTGACATCTCTGGTTAGGAAGAGGACAAGGTGTTTCATTTTTTTGTGGCTACTGTGAATGGGATTGTTTGGGTATCTATTTGTTTATTGTTGGTGTATAGAAATGTGACTGTCTTTTGCACATTTATTTTATGCCCTGAGACTTTGCCAAAGTCTTTTATCGGTGCAAGGAGATTTTTGACAGATTCTCTTGGGTTTTCAAGGTATAGAATCATGTCATCTGCAAAGAGGGATAACTTAACTTCCTCTTTTTCTATTTGTATACCCCTGATTTCCTTCTCTTGTCTGATTGCTCTAGCTAGGACTTCCAATATTATGTTGAACAGGAGGGGTGAGAGTGGTCATCCTTGTCTTCTTCCATTTTTCAGGGGAAATGGTTTCAATTTCTGTCTGTTTAGTAGTATGTTGACTATGGATTTCTCATAGATGGCTCTTACTATTTTGAGGCTTGTTCCATCTATGCCTAGATATTTGAGGATTTTTATTAAGAAGGGGGACTGGATTTTATCAAAAACTTTTCCATGTCTAATGACATAATAATGAGGTTTTTGTTTTTACATCTGATGATATATTTAATTACGTTTATAGTCTTGCAGTGTTGAACCAGCCCTGCCTCACAGGAATGAAGCCTACTTGGTGATGGTGGATGATTTCTGAGATGTGTTGTTTGATTCAGTTTGCTAGAATCTTGTTGAGAATTTTAGCATCTATGTTCATCAAGGATACTGACTTGTAGTTCTCTTTCTTTGTTGAATCTTTACCCAGTTTGGGTATCAAATGTGATGTTAGCTTCATAAAATGATTTGGTGAGAATTCCATCTTTCTCAATTGCCTGAAATACTTTCAATAGGATTGTAATCAGCTCCTCCTTGTATGTTTTATAGAATTTTGCTGGAAAGCCATCTGGTATAGGGCTTTTTTTTTTTT
>CAUYQG010185766.1:0-23338 GCA_963574415.1 Tarsius wallacei
ACCTAACATTACACTGATGCACAAACCGGGTAAAGATCCAACAAAGAAAGAACTACAGGCCAATATCCCTTATGAACATAGATGCAAAAATCTTCAGCAAGATTCTAGCAAATCACATTCAAAAACACATCTCAAAAATCATCCACCATGACCAAGTAGGCTTCATCCCCAGGATGCAGGGCTGGTTCAACATTCACAAAACCATAAATGTCATTAAATACAACAATGGATGTAAAAGCATGAACCACATAATTATCTCATTAGATCCAGAAAAAGCTTTTGATAAAATCCAGCATCCCTTCTTGATAAAAACCCTCAAACATCTAGGTATAGAAGGAACATACCTCAAAATAGTAAGTGCCATCTATGACAAACCCACAGCTAGCATATTGCTAAATGGTCAGAAACTACAATCATTTCCCCTGAAAAGTGGAGCAAGACAAGGTTGTCCACTCTCACCCCTCTTGTTCAATATTGTGTTGGAAATCCTAGGCCAAGCAATTAGACAAGAGAAGGAAATCAGGGTTATCCAAATAGGAAATGAGGAAATCAAGTTATCCTTCTTTGCTGATGATATGATCCTATACCTTGAAAATCCAAGAGAATCTGTCAAAACCCTGCTTGCACTGATAAAGAACTTTGGGAAGGTCTCAGCATACAAAATAAATGTGCAAAAGACAGTTGCATTTCTCTACATCAACAATAGGCAGGCAGAGACCTAAATAAAAAGCACAATCCCATTCACAATAGCCAACAAAAAAATGAAATACCTCTGCATCTTCCTAACCAGAGAAGTGAAAGACCTTTACAATAAGGACACCAAAACACTTCTCAAAGAAATCCAAGAAGACACAAACAAATGGAAAAATATCCCATGCTCATGGATAGGAAGAATCAACATTGTTAAGATGTCCACTCTACCAAAGGCAATCTAGAGATTCAATGCAATACCCATTAAGTTACCAGTGTCATTCTTCTCAGACCTGGAAATGACAATACAGAAATTTATATGGAAATGTAAACAACCATGAATAGCCAAAACAATCCCTAGCAAAAGAAACAAAGCAGGAGGTATCACTTCCTGATTTCAAACTTTACTATAAGGCTACAGTAATCAAAGCAGCCTGGTATTGGTACAAGAACAAACACATAGACCAATGGAACAGGATAGAGATTCCAGAAGCAAAGCCTCAATTTGTCAACCAACTCATCTTTGACAAAGCCTCCAATGACAACCACTGGGGAGAGGAGAACCTATTCAGTAAATGATGCTGGGAAAACGGGCTGAACACATGCAGAAGATTGAAACAGGACCGCTACCTATCACCATACACAAAAATTAACTCTAAATGGATCAAAGACGTAAATGGATCAAAGACCTCAAACTATAAGAATCTTAGAAAACTCAGGAAGGACCCTTATGGAAATTGGAACTGGAAACCAATTCTTATTCAGAACCCTAGAAGCCAAGACCTTAAGAAATAAGATCGATAAGTGGGACCTCATCAAATTAACGAGCTTTTGCAAAGCAAAAGAAACCATCAAGAGAGCAGGGAGACTACCCACAGAATGGGAAAATATATTTGCCAGTTGTTTATCTGACAAAGGCCTAACATCTAGGATCTACAAGGAACTCAAATGCACTGAAAGGAAAAAAAACAAGCAGCCCCTTTAAAAAGTGAGCAAAAGACATGAATAGACACTTCTCAAAAGAAGATATATGGGCAGCCAACAGACACAAGAAAAAGTGCTCAGTCTCACTCATCATTAGAGAAATATAAATCAAAATCACATTGAGATACCACCTAATCCCCATAGAAATGGCCATCAATAATAAAACAAACAACAACAGATGATGGTGAGGATGTGGAGAAAAAGGAACGCTTCTACACTGTTGGTGGGAATGCAGACTAATACAACTTCCTTGGAAGACAGTGTGGTGATTTCTGAAAGAACTAGAAATTGACCTTCCATATGACCCAGCAATTCCCCTATTAGGAATATACCCTGAGGCACTTAAATCATTCTACAAAAAAGATACCTGCACACGTATGTTTGTTGTAGCTCTATTCACAAGAGCAAAAACATGGAACCAACCGTGTTGCCCATTGAACCTGGACTGGGTTAAAAAAATGTGGTATATACACACAATGGAATATTATGCAGCCATAAAGAAGGACAAATATAAGGACTTTGCAGCAAATAGGATGCATTTGGAGTCAGTCATACTCAGTGATTTATCACAGAAACAAAGAACTCAGTTCCATCTGTTCTCACTCATAAGGTGACCTTGAACAATTATAATGCTGTGGGAAGGCAATTGGCAGTCAGAAAGCTGCCAGGGGAAGGGGGTTGGGACTGGCAGTTGGGGGTAGCTGCTAGGGGAGGGAGGGGCATACCTCATCAACAAGGGTACCTGTATGATCAATGTTTGCATACCTAGCCCTGAATTGTACCCCACCTTTATAATAAATAAATAAATTAAAATAAAAAAAGAATTTCGGATAATGGTAAACTTTCAGAATAAGAATGTAAAATTGAGAAATTGTACCAGTAGAGTCTCTGGGAGTCTAAGAATACCCTATTTATTGACCTTTATGACAGACCTTTATAGTCACTTTAGTATCAATTATAATTTGTACACTTTCTTATAGTGATTGTCATATTTTAATTTAAAAATTTAAAATATAAATTGAAGTACAAGATATCACGTATATTAGTATCTGATTCAGATAAAAACAAATAAGTTTAATATTAGAAGATATATTCAAAAATGTTAAAATGATCAATTCTAATGCACAGAATTGCAGGAAGACATTAACATTCTGCTTCACTTATGTTGCCTGAATTTTTTTCAACATGTATGAGTTCCTTAGATAATTCATAAAAATCATTAAAAAAATTCTTACAATCTTTTTGGTATTAGAATAAATGATGTTTTACATCAATATGGTTTCAAGGTATAAATTAACCTGCAAAACAGCAGATATAATTGCATATTTTACTAACTTTTAGTAATGTAGCAGTGAACTAACTTTTTTCATGGACTCAAAGTGGGAAAAAAATTCTCACACACCACTAAATTCTGGTCTTCAAATGAAAACCTTCTAAAAGAAAAGAAACAAACAAAAACTAGCAGATTTTGAAATAAACATTTTCTGGTTGATGAAGAAATCAGAAATGTCACCATTAGACAAATAAATATTTATATTATCTCTCAAAAAGTAAGTTATTAGTATTATCTAAAGGTAATCAGATGGTGAAGATTCCGAATTGGGAACCTGAGGAATCAGATATTTTGTTTGTACATACAATAAAATATGGAATTATGTAACTTCTCAAAATTGACTTACAGATGCCCTTACATTCTTTTGATTTCAAAAGATAATTACCAGATATCAAACTTCATATATTGAAGCTCTTTTTATAGGAGAATTTTAGCAGCCTAACTTTGTGGTTTGTCATCATGTCTATGTACTATCTATATACAAAGTTAACAGCTCCAACTTCTTTCTTGAGTCTCAGACCATCATATCTATCCAGTTAACACACATCTCTACCTAAATCCTCCACAGTGTCTTAGATCTCTTATTTCCATTAATTCACTTTTTTTCTAAATTCTTAATAACCATCACCCAAGTCAAGATAATTTGATGCTACATTTTACTCTTCATCTCTCTATCTATATAAATCCAATACTGTGCTACCAGTGCTATCTTTTCTACATTTCTCCAATCCATTCTGGCTTCCTTATTGTGGTGGTTAATATTATACATCAATTTAGCTAGGCAACAATACCCATATATTTGAGCAAAAAGTATTTAGATGCCACTGCCACTGCAAAGGTATTTATTAGATGAGATTAACATATCAATCAGCGTAACAAATTTAACTACAGCAAATGACCCTTCGTAATGTGGGTAGGTCTCATCCAACAATTGTAGGCCTTAGGAGAAAGACTAAGGTCCCTCAAGGAAAAGAAGAGAATTTGGCCTCCAGAATGCCTTTGGACTCAAGTTACAATATCAGTTCTTCCCTAGAATCCAACCAGCTGGCATACCAGACAAATTTTGGACTTAACCGCCCCCACAGATGTGTGTGTGTGTGTGTGTGTGTGTGTGTGTGTGTGTGTGTGTGTGTATACACACATTCTACTGGATCTATTTCTCTGGAGAACTCTGACTAGTAGAGATTTTGGTATTGATTAGGGTCCTCCACAGATCTTTTCTGGATAATTTAATCTCTATTCCTGACTTCTGCTGAGATGGTTGATTGGATCCACGAATCAGACATGTAATGTCCTTATTAAATGGAATACAGCCATGCTTTTGTGCAATCCACAGCAAGCTTTTTCAATTTTTTACAATATAAATAGGCTAATTTTTCAAATCTTCAAGTTCTGGTTCCCCTTTGATTAAATTCTTTTTCCAGTTTATCTCTTGCTTCTTTTGTACTTCACTATAAACAACAAGGAGAAACCAGGCCATGCCTTCAGTGTTTTACTTATAGATATTTTTAATTAGGCATTCAAATTTATTACTTGCTGTATTTTCCACAAAACACTGGAATCTAATATGGCCAGGTTCTTTGCTGTCTCATAACACATCACCTTTTCCTTCAGTTTTCAATAACGTTCCTCATTTCTGTCTGAGATCTCACCTGAAAGCACTTTTAACATTCACATTTTTATCAATATTCTGTTTGTAATGATATATGTATTCTCTAAGATGAGAAAAGCTTTTTCCACATCTTTCCTTTTTTTTTCCTGAGCCCTCACTAGAATTGCCTTTAAAATCTACATTTCTACCAATAATCTTGTCAAGGAAATCTAAGTTTTTCTTAACATGTACCTCAAAACTCTTCCAAAGCCACTCATATTTTTAGGTATTTATTATGACATTACCCACTTCCTGGTACCAAAATCTGTATTAGTCAGTGTACTCCAGAGAAAGAGAAAATGCCCTGCTTCCTGGACTTACACCATCTTATCTGATACCTGGAGCCCTCAATTACATTAGAGGCCAAAAAGCATTTTGAAAATTTTTTAACAGTGAAAATGCTGCCAGCTTAAACTGAAGGAGACAGAAACAAGACAAAATGAGGAAGTAGGGATCAAACATCTGAAATTGTATAGGAGGGGGTCAATAGAACTATCAAAAATAATGCAAAAACATTTTATCTTTTAACAATAACAAAAATTACACTGAAGGCTGTTCTGGAGGGTTGCCACTGATACCACCGGGCTAGATGGTTCAGGCTTGTGAGGCAGGGCTGTCTCCTCCTGACTTCTAAAAATAGTGCCTCTAAAGGTGATTAAATTAAAGTCATTAAGACAGATTCTAATCCAACACAATTGGTGTCCTTATAAAAGGAGGAAATATGGACATGAATACATACAAAGGGAGGACAGTGTGAAGATGTAGGGAGAATACAGCCATCTATAAGTCACAGAGACCTGAACAAATCCTTTCCACATGACCCTCAGAAGGAACCAACTCTGTCAAAAATTTGTTCTTGGACTTCTAGTTTCCAGAACTGTAAGAAAATAAATTTATGTTGTTTATTCACCCAGTCTGTGGTACTTTGTTATAGCAGCGCTAACAAACGAATACATCTATTTCACTGATACTTTTCTATTGTAGTCTCTCATCATTTCTCAACTATATTGCAGTAAAATTCTGTACAAGGTTTCAAGCTAATATGAATTATTTTATGCTCTTCTTCACTTCAGGATCTCTGCATGTTTTTCTATTCTGCCTGACATGCCTTCCTCCACATCATCCAAGTGCCCTTCATGATCCTTTCTCATAACCAAGTTTAGGATACTTGCAAATGCTTTCTTGAACATATTTTCTTTTTCCTTCCATTGTATTTAGTAATGCAGACATTATTGCATTCACCTTACAGCTTTAAAATAGCTTGTTTATGATTTTTTCTCCTATAAGACAACATTTTTTTCTTATTAAGGTATATGTCACAAAAATTGTATATATTTAAGATGTGCAATATGATGTTTTGATATATGTATACATTGTGAAATGATTACCATAATCAAGCTAATTAACGTATTCACCACCTCACATAGTTACTATTTGTATGCATGTGGTAAGAACATTTAAGATCAATTATCTTAGCAAATTTTAAGTGTACAATACAGTATGAATTATAGTTACCATGCTGCTTATTAGATCTCCAGAGCTTATTTGTTCTGTGTGACTGAACCTTTATATCCTTTGAGCAAAGACCACTTCTTTTCATTTTTGTTTTCCCAATGACAAATAATTGATTTGAAGAGGTTAGGTTTTGTTATATAAAGATCCTTTTGATATTTCAATAGATAAATTCTATAGAATAAGTAATGGCTTGCTTCATGCCAATTTAATCATTTAATCAATAAAATATATATTGAATGCCTACTAAGGGTCAAGTACTGTGTAAGCTTCTAGGGATTCAAAGTGGCCCAATAAATGGTTCCTGCTATCAACGTCTACCATCCTTTGAAAAAGTATGGAAATCAGTGAATTAAATACTATATAATAAGAACTGTGATAGAAATATGGACAGAATACTATGCATTCGGAGATGTCTCATTTAGAGTGAAATGAATGATCTGGAAACTAGAGAAAGGATACAGATTTGAACAGATTTGATATGTCAGAGTTTATGCTTATAGAACAAAATTAGTTTCAGTATTGCCAAGATCCTGCACCATGGCCTTTACATGCATTATCTCATTTTTGTCTCTAAAATAATACCATCAGGGGGATGATAGTATAATCCTTGTTTCAAAAATAAGGACAACAAAGCTTAGAGAAGTTAAAAATCTTTTTCAGCATTATATAGCATGAATGTGACTACTAATGGTTTCAATATGTCCCCCAAAGTTCATGAGTTGAAAACTTAATCTTCAGTGCAATACTGTTGAGAGATGGGACATTTGAGAGGTCATTAGGCTAGAACCCTCATGAATAAATTAATGTCATCATCGTGAGAGTGTGTTATAAAAGCAGGTCTGGTTCTCTTTTTCTCTCTCTTGCATGTGTTCTATCACCATGTAATGTCTTCTGTCATGTTATAATGCAACAAGATGGCCATCACCAGATGCAAACCCTTAATATTGAACATTCCAGCCTCCAGAACTTTGAGCAAAATAAATGTATATTGTTTATAAATTACTCAGCCTGTGGTGTTCTGTTATAACAGCAAACAAAAACTTGGTACCAAGAAATGAAGCTGTCTGTATAACAAATGCCTAAAAATATGAAAGTAGTTTTAAAACTGGATAATGGGCAGAGGTTAGACAAATTTGGAAGACCAGGCAAGAAAAAGCCTATATTGCTATGAATGGATCATTAAAGCACTTCTGGTGAGGGCTCAGAAGACAAGAGCTTAGAGAGATCCTAAATCATTTTAGGGATTACTTAAGATGTCATACTCAGAATATTTGTAGAAATACAAACAATAAAGTCCATTCCCGTGAAGTCTCAGATGGAAATGAGGAACAAGGTATTGTAAACTGCAGTAAAGGTAATCTTCCTTATTCAGCTGCAAAGACCTTGGTTAAATTTTATTCATGTCTTAGGACTTTATGGAATGTAGAACTTAAGAGCAATGAACTAGGGTATCTAGAGGAAGTAATATATAATGTACAAGGTGCTGCATGTCTTCTTTTAGTTGTTTACATTAAAGTGAGAGAATTCATTTAAAGACAAAATTTATAATTAAAATGAAAGCAGATTGGAAAGACTTGGAAAACTCTCAACCTAGTTATATAAAAATAAAGAAGCATGTTCAAGGAAGAATACTGTGTGGCCAAGGTTAATATTAAAAAAAGGAAGCCAAACTCTATTCATCAAGACAGTCAGATAATAACCCTGATGTGAACTCAGCCAACTATAGATTAAAAATATATATTAAAAAACTCCACCAAGTTCCAAAAAGCAAAATTTGAATTTATTGCACACCCAGTACCATGTTGAATTCACAAGAATGAAGTGATATGCAGGCATTATATTAGGTTCTATAAGTAATCTAGAGATAATTTAAAATAGATGGAGCATGTGCATAGATTATAAGCAAACATTACACAATTTTTCATAAGAGACTTGAGCATTCATGGATTTTGGTATCCACAGATCCCCCCAAATATCAATGAAAAATTGTATGATAAAATTGTATATTTATTAAAAAATACATTTTAAAAATTAAATTTTGACAGATAAATTTGCATTATTTACCATGTGCAACACATTTTTTAATATTTGTGTACATTGTGGAATGACTAAATCTAACTAGTCATATGTATTATCTCCCATAGATATTTCTATGGTGAAAATACTTTGCATACATTCCATTAGCATTTTTCACCATGTGTATAATATATCTCTTGCACTTATTCCTTCTATCTAAGTAAAATTTTGTATCCTTGACCAGCACCTCCCTAATCCTCACTCCCTCAACCACCCCAGTCCCTGGTAACCACCATTATACTTTGCTTCTAGGGGATCAACTTTTTAGATTTCACATAGGAGTGAAATCATGTGATATATGTCTTTCTGTACCTGGTTTATTTCATAGCATTTTTTAAAAGGCAAAATAGTATTCTGTTGTGCATATATGCTATACTTTCTTCATTCATTCACTGATAAATTTAATTCCTTGGCTAGTGTGAATAATACTGCAATAAACATAGGAGTGAAGCTATCTTCTTTTCTATCTCTTCAATATATTTATTTTATTTTATTTTTTGATGTATGTTCAGTTCTGGGATTACTGGAGCATATTTCTGTTTTGTTTTTTTTTTTGAGTTGGAATCTCGCTCTGTCACCCACACTGGAGTGCAGTGGCCGCTCCCGGCCACTGCAGCCTCGACTTGCTGGGCTCCAGTGATCCTTCCACCTCAGCCTTCCAAGTAGCCAGAACTACAGACGTGCGCGACCATGCCCAGCTAATTTTTTTGACTTATTGTAGAGATGAGGTCTCAAAAAGTTGCTCAGGTGGGTCTCGAACTTGCAGGCTCAGGCAATTCACTCACCTCGGCCTCCCAATGCACGGGATTACAGACTGAGCCATCGAGCCCGTCCTTTCTAAGTTTTTTAAAGAAGTCTCCATGCTTTTTTGCTATAATGGATGTACTGTTACACTACTATTAGCAATGTGTGAGGGTCCCCTTTTATCCACATCTTTTTTTATTTTTTATCTATTTTTATTTTATTTTTTAAATTTTTATTATAAAGATGTGGGGTACATTTCAGGGCTGATTTCCTTCTCTTGTTTAATTGCCTGTGCTATGCTTCCAATACAATATTGAACAAGAGCGGTGAGAGTTGGCAGTCTTGTCTTGTTCCAGTTATCAGGGGAAATATTTCTAGTTTCTGTGCATTTAGCAATATGTTAGCTGTGGGTTTGTTATAGATGGCGCTTACTATTTTGAGGTATGTTCCTTCTATACCTAGGTGTTTAAGGGTTTTCATCAAGAAGGAATGCTGGATTTTATCAAAAGCTTTTTCTGCATCTAATGAGATAGTCATGTGGGTCTTGTTTTTACATCTGTTGATGTATTTGGTGACATTCATGGTCTTGCAAATGTTGAACCAGCCCTGCATCCTGGGGATGAAGCCTACTTGGTCATGGTGGATGATTTGTGAGATGTATTTTTGAATCCGATTTACAAGAATATTGTTGAGGATTTTTTGCATCTATGTTCACAAGGGCTATTGGCCTGTGGATCTCTTTCTTTGTTGGATCTTTATCTGGTTTGGAGATCAGTGTAATGTTAGCTTCGTAAAATGATTTGGGGAGAATTCCATCTTTCCTAATTGCCTGGAATACTTTCAATAGGATTGGTATCAGCTCCTCCTTGTACATTTTGTAGAATTCTGTTGGAAAGCCATCTGGTCCAGGGCTTTTTTTGGTAGGTAGTTTTCTTATGACAGAATCAATTTCCTGGGTTGTTATTGGTCTATTTAGTGTCTCAATGTCTTCTTGTTTTAACATGGGTAGGTTGTGTGATGTCAGAAAGTCCTCCATTTCATCAAGGTTATCAAGTTTGATTTCATATAGGTGTACATAGTAATCTCTGATAATCCTTTGTGTTTCTTTGATGTCAGTTGTGATTTGACCTTTTGGTTCTGATTGTTTTTATTTGGACTTTTTCTCTCTTTTTCTTGGTTATTTTGGCTAGGGGCCCATCAATCTTGTTAATTCTTTCAAAGAACCAGCTTTTTGTTTTGTTGAAGTTTTCCATGGTATTTTTGTCTTCTGTGACCCATATTTGTGCTCTTATTATCGTGATTTGATTCTTCTGCTAATGTTGGGGTTTTGCTGGTCTTCTCTTTCTAGCTCCCTTAGGTCATTTATTAGGCTCTCCACTTGTGATCTTTCCATTTTCTTGATGTGTGCTCATAGAGATATAAATTCCCCTTTTAGATCCAATTTCATGGTATCCCAGAGGTTTTGGTAAGATGTTTCTTCATTTTCATTTGTTTCCAGGAGTCTTTCAGTTTCTTCTTTGATTTCAGTGCTGACCCAGTTGTTGTTCAGCATCATGCTGTTTAGTGTCCACGTCTTTGTGGGCTTTGGGGAAATGTTGTTAGCTTTGATATTTATTTTTATTCCACTGTGGTTTGAGAATGTGCATGGCAAGATTTTAGCTTTATGGAATTTGTTTATGCTTGATTTATGGCCAAGGATGTGGTCAATCTTGAAGTGTTTTCCATGTGGTGATGAGTAGAATATGTATTCTGTGGTTGCTGTGTGGAATAATCTGTAGGTATCCACTAAGTCCATTTGGTCAAGTGTCAAGTTTAGGTTCTGGATCTCCTTGTTGATTTTTTGCCTCAATGATCTATCTAGGGCTGTCAGTGAGGTATTTAGGTCCCCTGCTATAATAGTGTTTGAGTCAATATCTTTTTTAGTTTATTTTGTAGTTGTTTTATAAATGCTGGTGCTCCTGTGTTGGGTGCATATATGTTTAGGATGGATATTTCTCGATGGATTGAATGTTTTATCATGTATTATCCTTTTGCATCTTTTTAAATTTTTGATAGCTTAAAGGTTATTTTGTCTGATATTAAGATTTCAACTCCTGCCTTCTTTTGTGATCCATTTGCCTGGAAACTCCTTTTCCATCCTTTAACTTTGAGCCTGTGTGCATCTTTTGTAGTGAGATGAATCTTCTGTATGCAGCAAATAGTGGGGTCATGGTTTCTTATCCAGTCCACCATTCTGTGTCTTTTCAGTGGTGCATTCAGTCCATTCACATTCAGGCTAATTATTGAAATATGAGAGTTTATCCCTGTCATGAGGTTCTTATAGAGTTGTTGTTGTTCCTGTTTATTTGTTCTGTTTCCTTTGGTTTTGGGGTTGATTCATGTCTGTTTTCCATTTTTTCCCTGTACTCTTTTGAAGAACATTGTCGTTCTTTTCTCCCTTTCATCTGTGTTTAATACTTTCTTAAATGTTTCTTGTAGAGGTGGTCTGGAGGCAGCATAAGTTCTTAGGGATTGGATGTCTGGGAAAGATTTTAATTCTCCCTCACTGATGAAGCTTAGCTTGACTGGGTAGGTTATTCTTGGTTGAAATTGTTTATCTTTGAGAACTTTGAAGATTGGGCTCCAAGTTCTCCTAGCTTGAAGGGTTTCTGTAGATAAATCTGCTGCTATTCTAATTAGTCTTCCCTGGTAGGTAGTCTGACCTTTTTCTCTTTCTGCTTTAGGATTTTTTCTTTTAAACTTATTTTGTTTAGGTGAATTATTATGTGTCTGGGAGTTGGTCTTCTCATGTCCTCTGACTTTGTTCTTCAGGGGTTCTCTGAATCTCTTGTGTTTGAATTTTTGCATTACTGATGAGATAAGGGAAGATTTCTTGAATAATTTCATGGAATGTTTGTTCCACTGTGGTCTCTCTCTTCCTCAGTATGTCCAATTACTCTTAGGTTAGGTCTCTTGAAGTAATCATTCATCTCTTGAAGGTTTTGTTCTGTCTTTTAAAGCTTCTTTTCTATGTTTTTGACAGTATGGGTTAGTTCCGTATTTTGATCTTCAAGCTCTGAGATTCTTTCTTCTGCTTGGCTAATTCTGCTTTTCGTGCTTATTAGTTTGATATTTATTTCATTCACAGTATTCTTTACTGCTGTTATTTCAGTTATCAGCTCCTTCCTATTTTTCTCTTGTCTCTCCTCAATTCTTTTTATTCTCTCTATTAATGTCTTGAAGTCTGGGTTTGTCGTATGTGATCAGTTATTCTGGGGGCTCTTCATTGTTTGTGTTCTGAAGACTGTTTTCTCAGTGTCTGACCTCCCAGTGGTCTGTGTGAGACCTATATTCTTCTTTTGGTTTTTCTTCATTTGTGCAGATTTTTCTCTCCACTTTTTCCTTTTCCACCTCCCCCCGTCTTCTTTAATTCTGTCATTCAGTGGTGGAGGGGTTGCTTTTACTTCTTTTTGTTCAATTTCCTATTTTTCTTTATTTATGTCCTCTGGCTTTGTTAAGTTATGGAATTGGACTGTAGGTTGTGTGCAATCCTTTTTGCAGTTATGAGATTTAGTTGAGAAGGGAGCTGTGATTCAAAATCTGCAGATCGCGTTATCCACTGACACGTGTATGGATAATCTGGAACCCACTTTCCACTGCCTTGCAATCTGTCCATGCGGTGAAGTTACAGGTTTACTCCCTGAAAGCAAAATGAGGTAAAAATAGGGCAAAGAATGGAGCAGGGAGTGGATGGAAGAGGGAGGTGGTGAGAGAATGGAGTTAGAGGGAAAACAGACAAACGTACTGAATAACAAATGAAGAGAGCCACAGAGACCAATACGAGTAGAAAGAAAAACAACAACAAACAAACCAACAACCATATGAAAAAGTTAAAACATACATTCATACAAATATATAACCTAAACAGCCTCCTTATCGGTGTGCTATTCCACTATACAAAGGGAGTCTAAAGAGAAAATAATAATAATAAAATACAATAGAATAAAGCCAGTAAACTAACAGAACCAAAGCAAGTATAAAAATGTTATTGATAACAGTAAGAAGAGGGGGAAAACAAGAGGAGTAGGACAAACAGACAAAGAATAAAAAATAAAAAAATTAAAATTAAAACAGAGAACCAAGCACCCTCTGAGACTTTTCCTTTAAGTCTAAAGTCCTTTCAGCTCTTACTTCTACCGCTCTTTGCAGGCTGGTAGATTTGTTCACAGTTAGGGTTAGTTGCTCCCGGCCCACTGTGAATGGTGGTTCAGATCTGGACTGCCTGCCAAATCTGCCACTCAGATCTGGCTTGTGTCTATGTAGCGTGGGAGAGGAGCATCTGTCCTTCCCCTTTTGATGTTACCTTGGATCCCAAGCTCAGAGGTGGGCCAAGCTGGTGGCAGCTGATCTCTTTTTCCATTGCAGCTGGAGGCTGCCAGGCAATACAGGCTGGCCTGGGGGGAAATCGGAGACTGCCCATTGTGGGAGGCAATGGTAACAGCATTGGCAGCCTCCACTTCATGGTGTGTAGGAGGAGCTCCACGAGCCTGGCTTTGGGTGAGGGGTCGGGCGTAGCAGTGGCAGTGGTGACGGCAGTTTCAGTAGTTCAGTGCTTGGGTGGGGGTTTCACTGTCCTGGAGCTGTGGATTGCATCAAGCAGGGGCTGGACGGTGGTGGGAACAGCGGTAGCTGCATCAGTGGCTGCTGCAGCTGAGGCTGCGGCTGGGGCAGCTGAGGTGGCAGTTGAGCAGCATGTGAAGAGCAGGCTGCCAACAATGGGATCCACAGCCCCCGGGGGAGAGCAAGAGTCTTTATGCATGTTCTCTTTTGCAGAGTGTCTCACAGACCAAACTGCCCCATTGCCATCTTACTGGAAGTCCTTCTCCACATCTTTGCCAACAGTGTTATCTCTTGTCTTTTTGAGAATGATAATTGTAACATGTGTAAGGTAATACATCATTGTTGTTTTAGTTTGCACTTCTATAATTATTAGTGATATTGAGCATTTTTTTTTTCCATATGCCTGTCTTCTAGGATAGACGCTTCATGACATTGGTCAGGTCTATCATTTTTGGGGGGATGATATAAAAAGCACAAGCAGCTAAAGCAAAAGTAAACAAATGGGATTACATTAAACTAAAAAACTTCTTTACAGTAAAGGAAACAATCAGCAGAGTGAAGAGACAGCCTGTGGAATAGGAAAAAAATTTGCTTGAGCCCAAGAGTGCCAGACCAGCCTGAACAACACAATGATACCTCATCTCTACAAAAAATAAAAAAAACTAACCAGGCATTGTGGTGCATGCATGAAGTCCTAACTACTTGGGAGGTTGAGATGGAAAGGTCACTTGAGCACAGGAAGACGAAAGCTGTGATGAACTGTGATTGCACTATTACACTCCAGCCTGGGTGACAGAGTGAGATTCTCTTACTAAAAAAAAAAAACAAATAGCCAACAAGTATATAATAAAACATTTGGACTGATATTTCTATTTACAGACAAACACCTTCCCCAAAAAATGATGGGGGGAGGGGTTAAGCCCTTATAAGGAGAACTTTAGTTCAGAGCTATGTCTACAATACTAAGAACAAAAAGAGATTGGTGAAGAAGGCCGCTAAAATTTCTTACTGTAAATAAATAAGATCTTGGAACTAGAAGCTTGGAGAAACTGCCCAGTTTCTAGATGATTATGACTACTTAGACCTTGTACAACATCATGACTTTTTGCCACTTATTCCTTTGTCACCTCAAGAAGCACATGTATTATTTGCCCAGTTGTGGAGGGCCGTGTGGATGGAGCATTGTTATTTGTGTAATAATTGCTATTTGCCACGATATCTAATTGCTAGCTCTTCCTCTTCTTTTAGGAACAAAAATCTAACACTATTCAGTGAAGTAGTGTGCTCAAATAGAAGGACACATTTCTGGTCTGCTTTGCATTTGATGTGGTAATGTAACTTTTTGTGTGTAACTTCTGTGAAGGCTATGTAAATGAAACTGGTTTCACAAAGAGGAAAACATTTTTATCTTTTCCATTTTCTTATTATTTCTGGGAAAGGCGAAACTTGAGAAACTATCTTGGACCATGAGGAATTCAGAGATGGAAGTCATACTCTGAGAATGGTGGAGAAGAAAGATTTAAAAAGTATGGCTCTTGGAAGACTTTGTAAGACTGAAATATAGTCTTTCATTATTTATATCCAGACTTTATTTTGTGGAGGAATAAGCATTTGATTTTTTATTCCACATTTTCTGTTATATGAACTAAACTTAATTCAGTTTATATGTAATTTACTTTGACACCATCACATACTATTCCTATTAGCATTCTTCTGTGCTAAAAAGTTTTTTTTTTAATTACAAAGCAAATAGACTCTACAGAGTTAAGTTTTACTCAGAACTTAGTATAAAGTAATAAAATCAGATAACAATTTATTTAACTTCTGTATATTTTGTTTTGGACTTTCTCCATATTGAACCTATTACTTTTTGTATTTCCTATTTCAGAGGAAAAAGTATCCTAGTACATTTTCAAGGATAACATTGTTATTTGGTTTCCTGAATTTGTCTTCTAAGTTTTAATTATTTTTATTTTTTCTATTTTTATTCTCTCATTCATAACTGGCTTTTTCTACCCTTGGCCTAAAATAAACCTACATATTAATTTGTTTTCTAATTTCCATACTCTTGTCTCCTTCTCATGTTGCCTCATTTATATTATTTTCCTAATGCCAAACTTTGTGAAAAAGCATTCTATTCTTACTATTTCTACTTTTTTACTATCAATTCACTTCTTGTATATTTTTGTAATTTGGTCTTGAAGTCTCTTTCAAGAGAGTGGCTGTAAACTTTAGTTGTACACTGACAAGGATCTAGGGAATTTGATTGTGGATGTTTGCAGTGCATCTTTTACGAGATGCTTTTTAATCCCTGTGGACAGCCTAATGCCTAAGTGTCCAACCCGTGGACTGGTGTCCCTCTCACAGGAAACTTTTTTTTTGGAAAACACTCTTATAACTCTTATCTGACCTATGTTCAGTTTATGCTTTCCAAGATAGCCACTCCCTAGAAGAACCTTGACTGGGAAAGAAGTTAGGTTTAAGTGTATCAGACAGATGAGACACAGGGAAGGCTACTCAACAAAACACATAAAATAACAGAAGCAATGAAGTATTGAGAAATCCCTGACAGAAGAGGGCAGCACACACTGAAGGGTCGGTGGGAATGGGGGAGCCATATGGGACAGGCGTTTTCAACCGGTGAATGGTGAACAAGAGAGAAAGAGCAAGGATCCTGCATGTAGAAACCTTTATTGGATTCCAAGGTGTTACCCAAGCAGGTTTCCTGTGGGGCATTCTAATTGGTGGGTTTAAAGCTAGCAGGCATGTATTCTGTGGAGACACTATGACAAAAGCGGACACCTTGGCATATCTGCTCAAAGGGATATGGGGGTCAGTGGGGTGGGTTACATTGGGTTGTATATAACTGCCCCATAGAGAGAAAGTCACCAAGAGGTGGTTGTATAAGGCAGATATCTGGATTGTCCACATTATGGAACCAGGAGAAGGCAGAGAACTGGAAACTGCCTAAGATGACTAAGCTCTGATCTCTACCATGAAAAAGTTCAGCCTATATTTAAAATATATGCTGAAGAAATATAAAATTTTAGCAATCCACTGTACCCCTCAATTTTTTGCACGATGGCTTTATTCCATATTTTGAAAAACTGTCTTCTCAAGATAATTATTGTTTTTCCAATTATTATTTTCATTGTATTACCTCATTCCTTACCTTAATTAATCTGTCTATAACATTTGACTTGTTAACTGTAGCCCCTTCCAGTGGAACTCTACCCTTGGTTTAGTACACAGCAATATCATAGATAGTTATTTCTTAGATTGCTTCTTCTAAGGCTTCTTCACCATCTCTTCCCTACCCCTTTTTATTGTCTATCTCTTGTGCCTTCTGCCATC
This sequence comes from Tarsius wallacei, assembly GCA_963574415.1. Lineage (NCBI taxonomy): Eukaryota > Metazoa > Chordata > Mammalia > Primates > Tarsiidae > Tarsius > Tarsius wallacei. The sequence goes on from CAUYQG010185766.1 coordinate 16,947, forward strand.
CTTCCAGTCTTCCTTTTACTATAGCTATTGCTTTGGCAATTGATTTAAGGCGAGTGTAACACTTTGCTTCAACTGAATCAAGTACCTCTTGCTTTCTGTACCTACACTTTTCTGATGCCTAGAAAAACTGTATACTCATGAGTAACTTGAATATGCAAGGGAGTTAATACCCTCACAGGGCATTCTTTGACTAACAGAAGTTGGTGGATAAGTGTTCCTATTTTCTGTCGTTTGGGAGGAAATCTGTGTATGGCATGTTTTTTGAAAGAAAAATTCTGCATGACTCCACAGAAGATACTGATAGACACGAGCCTCGGTTTTTCATAAAGTTGACCATTTTGAAAAATTTTCCCTTGAATTAGCTTATTTCTTTTCTCTGTTACACAATAACTGGTGTCCTTCTGTTCTTTTCTGGAATTTACTTTCCAAAATAATTTGCCTGCCTGCAAGCCTTTGCCTTAGCTTTCTGGGGAAAACGCAGGCTAAGACATAGTTTATTCTCTACTGTTTTATCTTTTGCTTTTTCTCTGTTCTGAGTTCCATCTTCACTCTTATAGTGCCAATTTTCATCTCTATCTCTTCTCTCTCTAATATATACAGGGCGTTGTCTGCCTGTGCTACTGTTGCTCATGTTATTACCTCTCTCAACCTTCAAGTCTTGGCTTGAATGTCACTTCTTCCATGAAATCTTCCCTCTTCTGCTTTGTAATTAGTTTGAAATTAATCATTTATCTTTTTCTTCAACCCTTATCACAATGTCCCATACATAAAAAGTGAAAGATTGAGTATACAAATGGACAAATGGTCAGATCATACATTAAAAAAAAATACCTGACCCACAATCTGCAATGGCCAACTCATGAAACCAATCTACTATCAAAAACAGACAATCCAAAAAGTCAAACCACTATCTGTAGCAACCAGCACTGGAAAGCAAACAACTCCTACAGCAATCAGTCCCAAATGGCCAGGACTTGATCAAAATTGGTAGCATTCCTAATTTTTGCCCTGCTTCCAATTTAGTATCAGTCAAAGAAAGCTAAATATGCTTCCCTAACCAGTCACATAGGATGTCCCACTTATAGTAAGCTTTCCTACAGCTTCCTCATGCCAACAGCCTCCATTCAGGACATACTAAAGCTTTATTTATTTTGTTTCCACTATATTCTCCCACTCCTCTACCTGCCTTTGTGTCTATGCCAAACAATGCAAGTGGTGGCAGCTGATTCCTTTACTGTAGCAAGTTCTTTATATAAAGCCTGTTATGGTCTAAATATTTGTGTTTCCTCAAAGTTAAAATGTTGAAATCTAATCCCCAATGTGATGGAATATGTAGGTATGGCCTTTGGGAGGCAATTAGATCTTGAGATTCTTATGAACAGAATTAGTGCTTTTATTAGAAGAGACCAGAAAGTTAGCTTGCACTTTTTTTACAATGTGAGACTATAGCTGGAAATCAGTCATCTGCAACCCAGAAGAAGCCTGCCATTGGAACCCAATTATGCTCTTGGTCTTGGACTTACAGTATCCAGAACTGACAGAAATAATCTCTGTTGTTGATATTTTACCCAGTTTATGCTATTTTCTTATAGCAGCCTTAACTGACTAAGACAAAGCCTTTGCTTATTCTCATTTGGATAGTTTTAAATTTATTTCTACGAAAAAAACAAAAAAAATGGTTATTTGGTAAAATCATGAAATTGACTCAAAGTATCATTAAAATGGTAAAGGGAGATTTATTAGTGCTTGGTTAAATGTAGTGATTTAGGTCATTTAAAGAGCACTTCTTTTCATGTCCTGATAAGTGAGACTTCTTAGTTAAACAAGCTACATTAGCTAGTAATGTGGTCTTTCAGAAAAGATTTACTGTCACAAAGAACTACTTGTTTTATTATTTAGAGTGACTAATGAAGTAAAAAATAGTGTTCACTCTGTGTGAGTGACCAGTAAGAAGTCATAGCATGCCAGAATCTGGGGATTCTGAGAGAGGACATGAGCACTCTAAAAGGAAATAGTAGGCAAGACAGCATGACCGAAGTATTCTACTCTGTAATGTCTGCCAAATGTTGGCCTTTGCTAGAGTGAAGTAGGAGAAAAGAAACTCATCTTCTACCACCTTACGGGAGAATCATATAGTTTTTGCTGGCTGTGAATATTTTATTACATTGAAAGAAGGTACTTTTACTTTATTCAGTTGAATCGTTACATATTTTTTAATATTTCTCGGTAACATAGAGCAATATTTCATACATCTTCCAAATTCTTAATTTCCAAGCTTTAGATTAAATCTTTTTCTGGAATTGCTACCTTACTTGAATATAGATTTTAATAAACACATTTTATTTAGAAATATTAAAACGGGAGAGTACATTTCCATGTACAGTCATCAAAATAATGATTGCATTTAGAACACTAGAACTCTATCTCTGCAATAAAATTGCCTCCCAAAAGTTGTAGGCACCTATTTGAAGATACCTTGTACAGGCGCCATTTACATTATTGTGTTTGAAAGAAACAGGTAGCATATTGTAAAAAAACGGGTTTTAATCATCTCAACGTCATAAGTAAAATATTTGTCTGATAACTGCAACTGATGTTGAAACCAGTAATTAGATATGTTTAAATAAATTTTTAAAAATTCTTTTATTTAGCTATTCTTAGAAAAGGTAGAAATGGTCTTTAAGAAACTCTGCAGTTTGAACCTGACTTTAGCATATAATTGGAGGTGTTAGGCAAGAGTGCATAATTGTTTAAAGGATATTTATAACCATCAGACCTAGACAGGAAATTAAGCAGTTAACTCACTGCCAGGGAGAACAAATACACAGGAGCTTTTTCCTGTCATTTATATTGTTGTAGGTCTGTAACCAATATTTGAACATAGGATAAACCTCTTTGCAGTCTTCAGTGACTGTTTCCACATCCAAACCTCAAAGGACAAAATGTAAATCTAACATCTGGTCATCTCTTGAATCAATGATAAATGAGGAGTAATATTGGTTTAGAGAATTAAAAACAAATGAGAATTTACCCAACTAGATCCATGCTGTGTTTCCACTCAGAACAGCAGTTTTCCCAGCCCTGCAATGATGAAAACTCAAGTGTGGATAATCAGGAGTCAACTTTGAAGCAAAATCCCATTTGTAAATTATTTCCTTAAAGTGTTAGTTCAATGTTTCCCAAAGTACTAAATAAGTAGAAAAGTTTGGAGGTTTATCATTGCTAGAAATTCAGAAATAAAAATGCACAATTTTTTCTGCTTTAATCTTACGTGTTATGTTTTCTCTTGCTGCTTATCTACACTTTCTTAAGTCTATATGTTTCTTAATAAAATATAATAGCTAACATATATTGACTGCTTAACATTTTTCATTTTATCAATCAATCTAATCTAAGATAAAAATAATTTGATAGAAATGTTAATAGCAAAGCAGAAAGCTTTGTAATTACTTGCTTTTACTATATGACAAAACCAGGGAATTGCATGATGGAGTACATAGCAGTTTAGCAAAGCAGTTTCAAATCTCAAACTGGTATGATTATGTGTTTATAAATCCTGACTGTACCATTTGCTGAATGGGTCAGTTTGGGCTGATTAGCCTTTTTTACTCCTTGCATTTTTTCCATCTGTAAAATGAGAATGATTAAAATTATAGTATTACAGGATTTTTCCAGAGATTGAATGGGGCTCATTCCTCTTAGGACATTTCTAGCACATAATATGTGCTTTGGTAAGATTGGCTCTTATAGTGCTTTGACTTGGTTTAATTTCTATATGATCCAGTTAGATGAGTATTGTTCCGTGAATAAATAAAGCACTCCAATCTTCAGTAAAGTGTGATTCAGATGGCTACTCATAGCTAAATGGCACTGTTGATGCCAGCAATAAGAATAATAGATAAATCAGTGAAAATACAATTATTTATTTATTTACTTATTTATTTGAGTCGAGTTCTTACTCTGTCACCCAATCTGGAGGGCAGTGGCAAAACCATGGCTTACCATAACCTTGACCTTCTGGTCTCAGACGAAGCTTCTACCTCAGAGACCTAGTAGTTGGGATTACAGGTGAACACCACAAGACCTGGTTAATTTTTTTATTTTTTTTCTTTCTTTTTTCTTTTTTCTTTTTTGTAGATATGAAGTCTCTGTTGCCAAGGCTTATCTGGAACTCCTAGGCTCAAGCAATCCTTTTGCCTCGTCCTCCCAAAGTGCTGAGATTACAGGCTTGAACCACCACGGCCCAGCCCAATTCTCTTTTTAGCAAGAACCTTAACTGACCAGCTAAAGCATCTTCACTGTCTTTGTACTTCAGTTAAATATTGGTTACAAGAACTCTATGATACTTCTAAGATTCTGGAAAACATTTGATTCATTTAATGCATCTGATTCCTAGTATTGGAGTTTATTTCTTTCACAATGTCAAAAAATATGTTTAATAAAGACAGGATTACGTATTTGGTCATAAACTTTTGGCAATGTTTGCAGCAAAAAGTTTTGCTGATTTTATGAGTAACTCCATTCTAATGTTGCTTATAATTTATCTCAAAATATTTCTTTTGTCCCAGAAGTCAGAGATTTTTAAAAGCAAACATAATTTCTATTATGCATAGTAAAATGTTAGAGTATTATATTTCTACTGCTCAACAGTATGAGACTTACCAATAGCATAAGTAATATATTTACAGGACAAAAAAGACTATGTAAAGGAAAGACATTCATAAATTTACTGTTTTATTCCTTGGCAAGTAAGAAAGAAGTATATAAAAATTCACACATAAGTGTTCTAAATGAAGAATGAGAAAAGTCAAGAAAAAATAAAACTGTATTTTAAAAATGGCATTTCCTAGTTATACTGTGGTGTCTTTCACCCTCTCATTTCTGGCCTCTCCTTAAGTTTTTAGAGCCTTTCTCTTTTAAACCCTGGTGACTGACTATTCTTTTGCTTGTCCTACAGAGGCCCTTATTGCTCTATATCACCCATATCTTCTATTTATATTTGAAAATTATTCAATTTAACCACCACTGAGAAGCACACAAATGGTGTTAAACATCATTAGTCACTGGGGAAATGCAAAACTATGTTAAGATACTTCTACACACCTATTAGAATGGCAAAAAAAGATAAAATCATAAGCTGGTGAGGACGTAGAACAACAAGAACTCTCACTTATTGCAAAGTGGGATGCAAAATGAGACAACCACTCTGGAAACAGTTTGGTAGTTTTTAAAAATGCAAACATAAACTCACCATGCAACCCAGTAATCCTATTCTCAGAAGATACCAGAGTAGAATGAAAAGTTATGTTTATTAAACTAGCCACATATGAATGCTTCCAGCAACTCCAGCCACAATGCCAAAATCTGTAAACAATCTAAATGTCCTTCAGTGAATAAATGGATAAACTAGTACATCTGTACAATAAAATACTATACAGTGATATAAAACAATGAACAATTGATACATGAAACAAAGATGAACTTCAAAGGTTTTATGCTGATTGAAAGAAGAGAGTATCAAAAGATTGCATAGTATAATATTCCATTTATATGATATTCTCAAAACCATACTAAACTAAAGTAGTGATGGAAAGCAGATCAGTTGTTTGCAAAGATTAGTGTTAGGAAGAAGGATGTCACTATGAAGGCATATGATGAGATTGTTTGAGGGATAATAGAAATGTCTATTCTGGTTATGGTGGCAGTGCACAAATCTATCGGTATATTAAAAGTCATAGCACTGCATACTCATGGAATAAATCAAATTTACTATATGATATATTTAAAAATAAAGTAATAAACATCCCACTCTCTAATAAATTTCATTCTGTTTATAATAGAAAAAAAATTCTAAGAGCTTTTGTTCCCTATAAATAAATCAACATTCACGTATGGATATCTGTTCTATGCCATTTTTTTGTCCTTCCAAATTTCTTAATTTATTTTTTTATTTTATTTTATTATTTTTAATCAATATTTTTTATTTTGATATTGTGGGGTACAGTTAAGGGTTAGGTATACAAATATGATTCGTTCAGGCATCCTTGTTGATAAAGGATGTCTCCCCGTCCCCAGACAGATACTGACTACCATTAATCCCACCTCCCTTTCCCTCCCCCTCCCATAGTTTCCCAACACTGTCAGTCATTTTCTTGTGGTATTACATTGGATGATCAAGGTCTACTATATGAGTGAGAACATGTGATAACTTAGTTTTTTGTTTCTGTGAGAAATCACTCAGTATTATGGATTCTAGTTCCATCCAGGTTGCTGCGAAATTCATGATTTCGTTCTTTTTTATGGCTGCGTAGTATTCCATTGTGTATATGTACCACATTTTTTAATCCAGTCCTCTTTTGATAGACAGCATGGTTGCTTCCAGGTTCTTGCTT
>CAUYQG010185770.1:0-15104 GCA_963574415.1 Tarsius wallacei
TTCACAATAGCAAGAACCTGGAAGCAACCATGCTGTCCATCAAAAGAGGACTGGATTTAAAAAATGTGGTACATATACACGATGGAATACTACGCAGCCATAAAAAAGAACAAAATCATGAATTTCGCAGCAACCTGGATGGAACTAAAATCTATAATACTGAGTGACCTCTCACAGAAAAAAAGATCTGAGTAGCACATGTTCTCACTTATATAATGAACCTTGAACATCCAATGTAATACTATAAGAAAATGACTGACAGTGGTGGGAAACTATGTGGAGGGGAGGGGAAGGGAGATGGGATTAACAGTACTCAATATCTGTCTGGGGACGGGGAGACACCTCTTATCAACGAGGGTGCCTGAAGGAAGCATATTTGTATACCTAACCCTTAACTGTACCCCACAATATCATAATAAAAAATACTGATTATTAAAAAAAAGAAAGAAATTCCCATATCTAGATTTATACGCTATACACAAAAGCATTAGGAGCTAGTAGTAGTAAAGGTGCAGGTAATTGTGTCCTCTCATGAGTTATTTATGAAAAGATGAACTGGTTTTCTGAAGAACTATTTGACAGAGTGTACCAAAAGCCTAAACACTGTGTGCCTAGGATCCAGCAGCTCCACTCTCCTATGAATTTATCTTAAGGAAATGAATGTGTGCAAGACACAGCTACATGATTATTTGCCTACATGATTATTTTTCCGAATAGTGAAGAGTTAGAAACAACTTAGGGATCAATCACAGATTGGTTAAAGTATGAATACAGGTTTCTGGTATCAGATAGGCAGGCATTAAAAATGATTTGGGTAAACAGGACAATGTGGAAAGTTGCTCTGATAAACAGCAGGTATAAAAGTATGCATGGCATTAGCTTATTTGTCTAAAAAGCATGTGTATATGTGCTTATGCACAGAAAAAGAATGATGAACTAGACACCAAAATATTAATTGTTCTTTCTGGGTGGTAGGATTATTTGTGGGTTTATTATTCGTTTTTGTATTTTAAAATATTTTTACAAATTTTCTTCAGTTGATATATGTTATTTTTATAACCAGAAAAATGTTTAGTAAACTCACAAATACCATTTTAAGAGAAACAAAGATAAAGTGGACTCTGACTGCCTCCCAAGATTCATGTTGGCATTCTCTTATATTTATGACCATTGTTATCAAAACACAATATAACCAGACAGTACTTAGCATCATAGCCTAGAAGTTTTCAAGATGAAATTATTTTCCTAAGAAAATAAAAATCTCCAGAATCCACCCCCCTAGGTTGCCACATTCTTCTTTTTCCAGAACAATAAGTCAGTTATAAGCTCTGCTGAAAATGAGCATAACTTGGAATATTTTACAGTTTGAGGCTGACCCACATGTCCCAATGCAGAGGGATGCCTAAGATACATTGATGAGTAAAAAATGCAAGTTGCAGAACAAATGTACCAGGCTTGCATTAAAAACAAGAGGAACAATAGCACTCTCCCCCACCAACTCTATGGGACATTTTATTTAAAACAATATATTTATTTATTTTTATTGTTTTGAGTTGGAGTCTCGCTCTGTTGCCACACTGGAGTGCAATCGCACACTCATGGCCTCCGTAGCCATGACCTGCTGCACTCAGGCGATCCTTCTGCCTCAGCCTTCTAAGTAGCTGAACCACAGATGGGCACCACCATGCCCAGCTAATTTTTTTTAAAAAATTTATTGTAGAGATGTAGTCTCACCAAATCGCCCAGGCTGGTCTCGAGACCCTAGACTCGTAATCCTCTCTCCTCCGCCTCCCAAAGTGCTGGGATTTAGCCACGTGCCACCGAACCCCACTCTTAAAGCAATATATTTAGAGAAATGTTGATATGCCCAGAAATGAGCCTGGGAGGATACCACTGAACTGTTATCAACAGTTACCTTAGCAATGGTTTGAGGGAGGAGCAGGAAACTGACAGGCTTTCCTGAGAGGTGCCTGTGGAGTTACTTCCTTAATTTTAAGTTCTTTTACAGTCTTTAAAATTTTTTCATATAATTTTAAAACATTCAAAAATAAATAAGTAAAAAAAGAAATTTTAATAAATGTCTGTCCTTGCAAGCCCAGGGTATAAACTAGATAGTGAGTTTTGTTAATACATTTTAATGATTGATATTTTAACATTAAATTTCTACATTTTTCAAAGAATCTATGGTAATAAGAAAAATAACTCCTTCCTTTGGTAATTATTTTACAAATATAAAAATGGCAAATTACCCTTTGAGATTTTAGCTCAAATATTCCAAATATGACCTTAAAGACTTACAGAGTTTTGAAGTGTAGGTGAACTCAGTAGATCAGTCCCCTAAACCACCCAGTCCACCAAATTCATGCTCAGGGTTGGACACAGGTGAAAATGTGAAATGGGAGATCACAGTAATTCAATAACCACAACTTTGCTACATAAATACCCTCTCCTCACTCTTGTCTTGGCAAACACATCCTTTCCCTCTTATAATGTATTTCCCTTTCTTAGACCAAAAACCACTTCCAAAAAGGATCAAGCACACATTCACAGGAATGTATAAATGACTCTTTAATATTATGCCTCCTACCTGACTTGCTCTTTAACAAACTATACCAAAGGAATGAAGCTCTAATCAAGGAATCTCACATATAAGTCAGAATTTGGATGCTGGGGCAGTCACTGACTCTGCTTATATAAATCCTAGGGTGTGACAGGTGTTTTCAGACTTACAGGTGATGGTATATGTCAGGATCACGATGGAGCCGGGTTTGGAATCCTATATACAAGTCATCCCAGAGTAGACCATTCTTCACCACATGTCTGATGACATCCACCCGGCAACGAATCTGAAATAGACATGGAACAATTAGTAGGGATGACCCAGGAAGCTGAAAGTTGAACCCTCTTGTCCCTGGAAAGAAGTAGCTGCCCATGATGGCAGGGACATGGAGAGACAAGGAGAGAAGTCTCTTGGAGTAGATAGCACATGCTGAGGAGAAAAAGAAGCTGAGTGCAGTGGAAATCAAAGGAAGGAAAACAGGAAATAGCTGAAGAGCCAAGAGCATAGAGGCTGAGAGCACAGATTCTGGAGTCTGTGTTGGGTTCAAATCCAGATTCTAGCTGTGTGACCTTGGTCTCCATTTTGTGTCTCAGTTTCCTCATCCATAAAACAAAGACAATAATAGAACATTCCTCATAGGATTATTATGGGATTAAATGTGTCGATGTATATAAACGCTTAGAACATAGACAGTGTTCAATAAATGTCTGCAATCATTGTCATTCTGAAAGTGGAGTGTTCAAGTCTCTATCTGAATGTTCAGAGGCAAGCAGAATTACCTTAAATCACATAGTTGAGGCCCTTACCCTTAAAGAATCCCAACTACTGAGTGTGAAGCTGTTGCATAGTCAAAGGAGCACAGGATTAGGAGACAAGAAGAGATGGTGTTGAGTCTCAGCCCCACACTGACTAATTTTGTGACCTTAAGCTTGCTAAGTCTCCGTTTCTCTACTATACAGGACTGCTGTAAGGAAAATAGAGATAATTTATATAAAGAATATAAAGGGAAGTTATCCTGAGATTGGACATGGTTTTAACAATCCATCAGCACATGTGTTAAGGTTTATGGGAGCTTTATCAGTATCTGCATGGCGTTATTTTTTTCCCTGGCAAAAACCATGCTAATGCCAGTAAAGGCAAACTTCATAAATGGCAGGCTATTAAATAACACAATGGCATTTTGAATGTATTTCGCTTTCCTGTACTATTTCTATAAAACGATGATATCCAGTGTGAATCAGGGTTAAAAACACAGGTCAGAGGATTTTTCCTTTTGTCAACAGACCTTACCCTGGTCAGGTTAAGGTCTGCCTAGCTAGGGTTCAGTACTGAGACCTAGTTCCTTCCAATGGAGAATAGATGCCCTTTCTTGGCCGTTCAGTGTGGAGAGGAATACATGGAGAATCGGGAGTGAATTTGAGAAATATTTGGGGTACAAAATAGTAAGAACTTGGTGACTGAGTATATTTGGCAATGTGGGAAATTGGAAGAGTCAAAGTTTACTCCCTTGTTTGTCGCTTGGCAGACTTGGGGAATGATTTTGCCAACAGTCAGATGAAAAAGAGAAAAAATGTTTTGAGTAGAAAGATGAGGGGCTGGATTTGGAGCAAGTTGAAATGAGATTCTGGGGATTGATTCCATGTGATGATGCCTAGCAGGCAGTTGACTATTACAAATATAAAGTTTAGCCATATTGGAAGGAGCCAGGGCAAGGTCTGGGCTGGACATGTTGATTTTTCAATTCATTAGCAGATACATGATGCTAGCAGATGACTTCACCCAAGAAGGGACTTGAGAAGAATAGTGGAATGAGCACAGAATCCCAGAGAAAAACAAGAGACTTAAGTGGTAGCTGAAGAAAGAGGACGCTGAAAGAATACAGAAGACTAGTCAGAAAGAGAAGGAAAACAAAAGGGTATGTCACCAGCACTGAGGAGAGGACTACTGGTTCACAATGATGGACAAACTGCATGCATAACCTGGTTCCTCTACGTTTTTGGATCCAACTAAATTGTTGCAAAGCAATGATAAAGGAATAAACTGTCATGGTAAAAAGAAACGAAAGTGAGTCAGGAAATGTCAACGAATTAAGCAAATCTAGAAAGCCTGTAGACAGTGGAAAGTGAAGAAGCAGGGCAGAGGCTGCAGAATCCCAATGAGCATGGGAGGGGCATTCACAGATGCAGAGAAAGAGAGGTAGGCACTGTGGATGACAGCAGGGACAGACAAACACAGAAGTATGTGCATGAGACTCCTTTCCCTACCCCTGCGCATGACTTCTAGGCCAAATACATGCAGATAGATATCTGAATAAATGTCATCAATTTTGGGGGGAGAATGAGGACAGGTACTATATTTGCGATGCTTCGAGCAAGGGCCACCACATTTTGGCACTTAGGGGTCCCCTACCCTGCTCGCTGGCTCCTCTCCCCCTTCATAGCTTAAAGCATACTGGTGATCCCCTGGCAAATGCAGCCCAACTCTTGTTTTATGTAGTCTATAGTCCTTTAAAAGTGGGACTGGATAAAAAAATGTTGTACATATATACAATGGAATATTATACAGCCATAAAGATGGACAAACATATGAAATTCGCAGCAACTTGGGTGGATTTAGAGTCTATCATCCCCAGTGATCTATCACAGAAACAAAGAACAGAGTACCGTATGTTCTCACTTATAAGCGGACCTTGAACAGTTATCATAATACTATAAGAAAGAGATTGGCAGTAGTGGGAAATTGCCAGGGAAGGGAGGGGCATACCTCATCAACAAGGGTAACTGCATGATGAACATTCGTATTCCTAACCCTGAAATGTACCCCACATCTTTAAAATAAAAAATAAAAAAACTTGCTTTAGTTTCCTACGTTTATAAATCCAGGTATTTCACATGAAAATCCAGATTTCCAAGTTCTCTGAAAAATTTAGAAATCAGTTGGGGCCCCATCTGATACAGCATTTGCTTTCCATTTTACACGATCCCCACTCAGCTTCACCGCTTACTAGCTATGAGACCATGGGCCAGTTAGCTCGTCCCTCAGAACTGCAGTTTCTTCATTATAAAATGGGGCAGACTGTAGTATTTGTTCATACGGTTATTGTTGGATTAAATGACAATATTTGCAAAGTGTTTAACACTGTGCTTAGCATGTAGCAAGTCAGAAAAAAATATTTGATAGATAAAGCATTACATGCAAAAATTCATTTTGCTTAAAATCCCCACCCAGATTCCCCTGTTTACAAGATGTGCCTTGGCCAGGCTGTGAGCATTGAAGTGTGTAACCCCTGCCTCCAAGTAAAGCCTATTGGATAACAAATCCTACACCTATTCAAGGGAGCCCCAAAACGAGAAAAGACTTGTTATTGGTAAATATGGGTGAGTCTCTCAATTCTTAAAAGTCATCTACAAACAAAAGAGGATTTGCCTGGCATCTGTTTTCTATTTTTTTAAATTTTTATTGTAAAGATGTGGGGTACAATTCAGAGTTAGGTACATAAACATTGATCATGCAGGTAACCTTGTTGATGAGGTATGCCCCTCCCTCCCCTAGCAGTTTCCCTCAACTACCAATCCCACCCCCACCCCCGACAGTTTCCCACTACTGCCAAATTGCTTTCTTATAGCATTATAATTGTTCAAGTTCCGCTTATGAGTGAGAACATATGGAACTCTGTTCTTTGTTTCTGTGATAAATTAATTCCCCCAAAAGCTGGAGGCGGGAGGCAACGTGAGAGGACTCCAGGTAGCAAGAAGAGGAGCTCTTTCAAGAATAGGCGTAGCCTCTTTAAACAAACTTCAGCATACAGAACGTCCACTAAAACCCTCTGGGAGATAAAAGCCCTTGAGCCACATTGCACCCCACCATGCACATGGCAGGCAGGATGGTTTACGCTACAAGTGTACTTATATCTGTAACAGCTGCTGCTTGTTTTGTCTGGCAGATGCATCATGATAAGCTGTGAAAAAGTGACACTTTTTCAAATTAAATATTTTAAATGAATGTGTTATGTTAAAAATGTCAAGGGTGAATCTCTTTTAAGTCTAACAGATGGCCGGGCATGGTGGCTCAACCTGTAATCCCAGCACTTTGGGAGGCCGAGGTGAGAAGATTGCCTGAGACCAGCCTGGGCAACTTGGTGAGATCTCATCTCTATAATAAGTCACAAAAACAAAAACAAACAACAAAAAAAACTAGCGGGGCGTAGTGGTGTGTGTCTGTAGTTCCAGCTACTTGGAAGGCTGAGGTGGAAGGATCACCTAAGTCCAACAGGTCAAGGCTGCAGTGGCTGTAAGTGTACTATTGCACTCCAGCCTGGGCGGCAAGAGTGAGATTCCAACTCAAAAAAAAAAAAAAAAAACCAACAAAACAAAAAAACAAACAAACAAAAGTCTAACAAACACCTTAATTCATAGATTTTATGAATTCAGATTTGAGAGGCAACAATCTAATGGCATAGATTGTAGATAGACTGCTTGAGTTAAAAGCCCTGCACCACCATTTACTAGCTATATGACTATGAGCCAGTTACCGCACCCCTCAGAACTGCAGTTTTTTTATCTATAAAATGGCGTAGTTGTTCATAGGGCTGTTGGTGGATTAAATGACTTAATATCTGCAAAGTGTTTAACACTGTGCTTAGCATATAGCAATCTAGAAAAGTATTTGATATAAAAAGCAATAAATGCAAAGATTCATTTTGCTTAAAATGGTTGTAAGCCTGTTTAGTATCTATATAGTGCTTCAAACAGGATTTTCTTATACGTAAAAATCTAGTTTGTTTGGTTTTTTTTGAGTTGGGGTCTCAGTCTGTCATCCAGGAAGGAGTTCAGTGGCATGATCATGGCTCACTGCAGCCTCGACCTCCTCGGCTCAGGCAATCTTTCTGCCTCAACTTTCTGAGTAATTGGGACTACAGATGCCTGCCACCACACCCAGCTAATTTTTAAAAAAAATTTGTGGAGACGTCACGCTGTATTGCCCAGCTGATCTCAAACTCCTGACCTTTCAATTGATTCTCCTGCCTTGGCCTCCCAAAGTGTTAGGATTACAGGCATGAGCCACCATGCCTAGCCAAAACTCAGTTTTTTAAGACCCATAAATTAGGTAGTAGATTATTGGTTTTACTGAAGTTTCAACATAGGATTTCTACAATAGCAAATACTTCACTAGACATAAAATACAAGTCAACTTATTAAAATTAGTTTAAGAACATATCTATTACATCTATTACATGACGGTATATTTAAACCTCTATAATTAGGGCATTGCACATTTAAATGACATGTAAAATAAACTTAAAAGCAGACTGTATATCCTTTAACTTATTTAATTATTCTTACGTTCATATAGGTTTAATATTACAGGGCATGCTCACATGTATTATATCATTTGACTATCACAACAAACTGGTAAGGTGGAAACAAACCCTATGGAAGGTAAACAAGAAAACAAAGCTTGGGCAGGTTAAATCATCTGTTCAAAGCTTCATAATCAGTAATCATGGTCCACAGGGAAGAGGCACCAGTCCCGATCTTGACGCAGTCTCCAAAGCCAAGGCTCTTTCCTTTACATCATGCTGCCACAGGTGAGGCATTTGTTCAAAATTGGTTTATGTTGATTTAACTCCCTTTCCAAAGATACCTACTAGGTTCACTTGGGGAAGAGACAATTCTGGACAGAAGGAAAAGGAAAGCAGAGATAATGTTTGCAGGTCCAATAACTGCTTAGGTTGAGCAGGTGTTTGGAATGGCTCAAAAAGAAGCAAGTACAGACTTGAGTTACTAACAATGTTTCAAAACTGGTTTGTTAGTTGTGACAAATGTACCATAGTAATATGAGATATGGATAACACTTTGTACTATCATTCCAAGTTTTCTGTAAATCTAAAATTATTCTAAAATAAAAAGCTCATTTAGAAAGGAAGGAGTGGAGGAAAGGAGGGAGGGAGGAAGGAAGGAAGGAAGGAAGATTTCCACCAGTGTTGCATCTTACTTCCTCATAGGGATGTTTTCGGCATGGTCTTTCTTTTGGAAAGGATAAATCTAGAAAGTCAACCAAATAGTCATATCCGCCAGGAAAAGGGTTGAAGTCCTCATCTGTCTCAATCATCTGTGCAAATGACAACATGGTAAATGGAAGAAGAAAATTAATCAGGTGGTCATGGTCTTTAAAAATTTGAGTATAAAAGATTCAAATGCCCTTAAATGATAGATGATATCAATAAATTGGAAGGTAGTAGTGAGGATTTTTGAGAAAAATCTTACAGCTGCTATCATTTTATTGGATTAAAGGAAGAATGTTTTAATGTCCCTCAAACAGAAAGGACCTAAGCATGGAATAATAAAAATTCATCCCAAGAAAAAAGAGTTGGCATCTTTGTACTAACATGTATACCTACTCTCTTACTTACTTCATTACTGACCAGCAAAAACTTGTCATAGACTGTCAATGACACCCCAGGTAGGTTTTTGGGAAATACTGTTTTTGAGACTAGCAAGTGTTGCCTGGCATTAATGTTCAGGGACTGAAAGGTAAACTTGGGCATAGGTCTCATGCCTGAAGGTAACCAGTACTTTTCTCCAAGAATGTGAGTACTGTCTATTTCCAGATGCCATCCATAAGCTTTGCTTCCCTGCACAACCTCAGGCACTTCATAAAAGCCAGGGTGGCTAGCTATTCACCGACTTTGCGGTTACTCCTGGTCCATGTTTGCTTTTGGATATAACCCTCCAGTTTTGGTGACCAGGTTATAACCTGAACTGTTGGCTTGTGGCTCTGTGCATATTTGTTGGGACTAGATTAAGCGCTAGATCTAGGCCTACTTCTTGGTTTGTGCAATTTGGCCTCCACACAGCTACAGAAATGAGTTACTTGCTTCTATCTCACCTTGATCCAGGTAATCACCTCTCTATGTGGATCTTACCTTCTAACACCACAGTTTAAATAGCTGTTCCTGCCTTGCCAAAACAAAACCAAAACACCCATAAACACAAAAACAAGCAACAACAAATTCATGGCAATATGAGATAAAAGATGATCCAAAAGAAAAACTATGCTGGATGTCAGAACATTCCATAAATCAACAAGAGATTGTTGACAACATTATGAAATCTGTTCTTGTTAGGCAGTTGGTAGGATTTAGGGAATGATTACTGAGAAGAAAATTGGAAAATGAAGAGGTTTTCATATATTTCCATTACTCAAGAAAGCAAAGACAAATAATACTTAATAGCATACCCTGACCACAAGGTTATAGTCCTTGAATCCAGCCCAAGTGAAATATTCTTTTATCCAGGATGGGTGAAGGAATATTTCATCTCCTATAGCAGCATTCAAGATTTTCAAATAAGGTTCAAAGTCCCAGGAATCCTTGTAAATTTTAGTCCCCTCTGGAGGCTCTATGATGCCCTTGCTTAAAGACACAAAGGTGAAAGAATGCAATAAGTAATGAAGGCAAAAGTTCGCATCTAAATAGCAAAAGTCAGCCAGACTAGTAGTTTTGATACTATTCAGATGATTCTCAGGGGCCCCACTATAGCCTAAGCCAAAGAAGCACCTTTTAACTGTTTAGTGTAACAGGTTTTTAAGTCAGATTTTATTTGAAGAGAAAAGTTTATGGTGGGGGGCGGGGCTTGAACACCACTGCTTTGGACCATTTTGGTCCAAAGAACTAAATAATGGAAATGCTGAATACAATCTGGCCATATGGACTTTGCAGATACCTACACATTCCTGCCTCCTCACTCTAATCAGAATATAAGTTTGATGAAAGTAGCAACCTTGACTGAGTACATAGCAGGTGCTCAATAAATATTTGTTGAGTGCATGAATGACTTCAGCTTATCTTCAAGATATTCCCAAAATTTTGTGTCTCTAATATATGGTGCTTTTACTATACTAATCAAAACATAGCCAACAGATGGATGGGCAATTTTATCTGATCGTGGAGTTCTCTGCAATGTAGCTGGGACTACAAGCACATGTCACCACACCTAGTTAATTTTTTTTCTTTTTCTAAACACAGGGTCTTACTATGCTGCCCAGTCTAGTCCTAAACTCCTGATCTCAAGAAATTCTCCTGTCTTGGCCTCCAAAGTATTGCGATTACAGGCGTGAACCACCATGCCTGTTGTTAACTTTTTTTGAATTATATTTTCAGTATGTATTGTATTATCTATGGAATAAGCAGTTGGTAATGTTTGTACTGACATGAAAACTAACTTGCTTGCTTTTTACTTACATAAAATAACTTATTTTTGAGCTGTAGCAATGGTCCTCAATAAAAACAAAACAAAACAAGAAAAAAACTTCCTCACTCTTTACTCTCGAGTCTAAGATGAGAAAAACATTTGAATAACTATTATATATGGTGAAAAATTTAGGAAAAAATTCAGTCTTCTTTTCCCCAGGATTTGAGAAATCCTTATTGGATAGCTCATTTTGTTTAAATAGTAAGACTTATAAAAAGTGATGCGTGGATCTTATTGCATAACAAACAAGATAGAGACCGATCAAGAGGCAGAGATGAGCCCTTCATTTTCTCATGACATTTTTAAAAAAATCATAAATAAATATTTTAGCCATACCTGTCTGCTGGGTCTTTTAACATCCTCCCCAGATCAAGGGTGGCTCCAGGCCATGGGGTCCATGTCACCACATCAGAGTTTTTCTTGATGAGATTGTTGAGTTCATTTGGGTCATTTTTGGTGTTTGTTTCCTTAATGTACCTAAGAAATAAGAACATTCCCATGTTAGAAAGTTCATTCTCAGATGCATGGTCTGAGTAGCACAATGGCAGGCTTTTTTGTTTTCTCTACATTCCCACTTCCCAACCCCTCTCCACTTACTCCATGGAAAAATAGAGACTGGGCAACCCCTTCGGGTCCCCTCCCACTGTGGGAGCTTTTCTGTCCTCTCAATAAATCCTGCTTTCAAAAAAAAATGAGAGAGAGAGAGACTATATTGGCTAATATCCTTAACCAGGGAAGAATTATAGTCAAAGAAGGTCGTACTTATACTTTGTTGTAAAGTATTACTATTCCTGACTTGTACCCCATAACTTCAAAAAGTAACGTGATTGGAATTCAAGTTAGATGTACCGAGACCGGTTGTTGTAAATAGGTGGGGATTGCACATGCTTGTAATTAACATTAATTAACTATATTGACTCATTAAATCTTCTTTGGTAAGGATTATAGTAAGTGCTTGATAGGAACTAACTGATTTTATCTTCACAATGCCCTGTAGGTAGCTACTATTATTGTGCTCATTTTATAGAGAGGGAAACTGAGGCTTAAAGAGGTCATATGATTTTCCCAAGGCCACACCACTAGTGGTCAACCTGGCCCCTGCTCTCCACCCAGTAGTCCAGCACAGCATGTGCAACTAGAGCAGGCCCAGCCTTCACAGGAGGCCACAAGGAGGGGCCTCTTCCCAACCTTGGAAGTAAAGTCTGAAAAGCCTCTGCATTCAAAGCTGTTATAACGCCACCTATTAGACACACATCCTCACTTGCAACTCATCCTGTGATTGAGTTTCTAACTGTGCTGTTGATTAGAGCTAGTTGTCTCCCATATCTAATTCCAAACCATAGTCTTTTTTGACAAGTTGTAACATCAAGTTCAATGTCATACAAGAAGATGATTGTGGGAGTGTTGGAGCAGAAAGAGAGTGTTTCAGAGAAAAAGGATTTGTTGTTGTGATTCATCTAACATGGGTTATCCAGACATTTCTGTTAAAGAGAATTTTACTTTTTTAAGCTACAATTTGATTACCCAGACTTGATAGATATTTTCAGTCATATACACAAAGAAAACATACAAGAGGACTTTTATAGCACTAAGGTAGCTTACCTTGTTCATGATCTCAGAATAAATTCTGTAGATATGAGTGAGGACACTGTCACTGCACCTAAAGATGTCAGTAGCTCTATCCCTTCCTACACCTGTTAACGTCCTCCCACTGTTGTAGTTCTTAATTTAAGGCAACCTCCTTACTACCTTTAGCCTCAAAATGGTTCACTAACTAGTCTCCCTGCCTCTGATTTCCCCCCTCTCAAACCATGTTATGATCAATTATTCTCCCTAAAACATAATGTGAGGTGGTCCCAAAGCATCTTCTTGATGCTTCTTTGTCTCTATATAAAATAAAAATAAAATAGATATCTAGAAGCCATCCTTAGAGGGGTACTGTGAGTACTGAGGGCAACATTTGCCAATTATTTACACACAAATGTGTGGCTTTTAACTACTTTAAATGAAAGCATCACATTAAGTACCACCTCCAATTCTTTTCCAAGTCCTTGTATTTCAACCTACTTAATATTTCTCGAGTCTGAATTCTCTCCTCACTCCCTACTGTTATTCATCATTTCTTCCTAGGTTATTATAATGGCTGTCAAACTGGTCTCCGGTATCAACATGATCTTTTCCTTTTCCACCACACAGACAACCCAGTCTCTCCAGTGCACATCTGATTACATCCCTGTTCTTCACTAGGCTCTCTTTCAGACTCCCCACCCTTTCAGGAAAAAATCTAAACCACATGGTATGTCTTTGTCTGCCTTTTCCCCCTCTCCTCTGCACTCCGCAAGCAACCCCTCACCCCCACCACCACCACTCTGAACTGCTGTCTCTCATTGCAGCATCTTTTAGGCCAACTCATTCTTTAAAACGTAGCTTTCATAGTCTCATTCAGTAGTCATTTTCTCTCCCCCCAACTATATCCTCTTACCTTGCCTTACAATGTCACTCTGTATTATAATGGTTTTTCCCTTCCAATAGACCATAACTCTGAGAGCAATCATTTTATTTCTAGCTCTCCAGTACCTAGCACAGTGCTCCTCAGTGAATGATGAACAAACGAGTAATGAACAGCACAGATCAATATAAATTCTATTTTAACCTTAGGACAATTTTTCTGGAAAAATAGAAAGGATATGAGACAGCTAAATAAAGTCAACAAGGTTAAAAAGAAGGAAACACCAGCAAGAGTCCACATTCAGCAATTAATTCATCGTGACAAATACAAAACGAACTTCAAAATGATGTCGGGTTTTAACCATGAGACAAATGAAGTCCAGAGAAGATAAATGGGTGGTAAGACCATAACCTAGATTCCACAGACACTGCTTCTCCTACCACACTGCTGCCTTTAGTTGACACGAAACTCATCTCAAGGTCTGGTTTCTTCCTCAATGAATTCAGATAAGTACAGATAAGTATACTCCCATAGTAAAATGACACATGCATTCCCTGCCTGCATATAGGCAGTCCCTGCCTTTTGTCCACAAAATGTTACCAGTAATTGAGTCATAAAATGGGTTTTGGTGAAGCAGGTGGTACTTGTTCACTCAAATATTATAGCTAGGGGCTGAGTCACTGCATGTGCTTAGGATCAAGTAAATTCTATATCGATGGACTCTTACAGAAGCAAAGTTTAAACATCTGTAACATTGAGTTTAGCATTTAAAATGATAAAATTATGCTTCAAATGCTACAAAATGCATGGATGTATTGTATATGTTGTTTCTTCAAGAGATTATGAATTCTACAAAATGTGCATGTAATACAATTCGATTGTCACAAATATGATTCAAATAAATATGCTTGCTTTAACTACCATGCTTAAAGTGCTCTCTAAGAATCATCATTTTTGCCTTTCTTGTTCTTAAATTTTTCAAATTTACTAAGATTCAGGGTTTTTGTTTTTGGTTTGTTTTTTTTACTTTTTTGGGGGGTATAGTTCTATATGCTTAACATGAATATAAGATTTTTGTAACTATCACCATAATCAAGAAACACAACAGTTCATCATCACCAAAACTTCCTTGTGTTGCCCCCATCTCTATAATCTTGCCTTTTCCAGAATATCATATACATAGAATCTTATAGTATGTAACCTTTTGAGGCTGACTTCTGTCATTCAACACAATGCCTTTGAGATTCATCCATACTGTTCTGTGTAGCGATAATTCTTTTTTTATGGCTGAGTAGTAGTCCACTATATGAGTATACCATAGTTTGTTTATCCATTCACCTGCTGAGGGTAAAGTTAGCTTTAAGGAAGCTGCCAAACTGTTTTCCAGAATGACTGTGCCAGTTTGCATTCTTAACAGCAACATGTAAGGGTTCCTGTTACTCTGCATCCTTGCCATTGCTTGGCATTGTGAATTTTCCAAAGTGCTATTAATTCTAATAGCTATGCCACTGCGGTATTAATTTGCATTTCCCCAATGGCTAATGCTACCCAGTATTTTTTTCATATGCTTATTTGCCATCAGTACTTCTTTATTCAAGTGTCTATTCAAATCTCTTGCCCATTTTAAAATTTTCTCATTATAAATTTTTTTAAATCATGGTCTTACTGTTGATTCTTGACAGTTTGTTATGTAGTCTGGATACAAGCTTTCTGTCAGGTATGCTATTTATATGTAATATGTTGTCCAAGTCTGTAGTTTGTCTTTTCATTCTCTTAGTAGTTTCCTTCATAGAGAAAACATTTTAAATTTTGATAAAGTATAAGTTGTTAATTTTTAAAATAG
>CAUYQG010185772.1:0-44228 GCA_963574415.1 Tarsius wallacei
GTGTATTTGTCTTATTAATATTTTGTAGCTTGCGCTTTTGCTGAAGGGTATTCTCCACTAGACAATATGAATCATGTGCTCAGCTATTTCATAGGGATCTTTATTTCCACTGAAGGAGGGGTGGGGGGATGGGGAGGTAGGATTGACAGTAGTCAATATCTGCCTGGGGAGGGGGGGCACACCTCATCAATAAGGGTACCTGCACAATGAATATTTGCATGCCTAACCCTGAATTGTACCCCACAATTTTAAAATAAAAATTAAAAGAAGAAGAAAAAAAAAGAAACCTATGTCTGTGGACAAGTACTTCTTCATAGCAAACAGTGTCAGTCACGTCCCTTAGGAGAGCAGTCTGAGCACAAAGGGAAGACAAAACTATTACTCTTTCCCAGAAGTTCATGCCGTGCATGACTCCTAAAATTTTGTCACTCAAGCAATCCCCTAAGGAGGGAGAGTCAATGCACCTCTATAATTTCCAACTGCCTTCAAAGAAATTACACGTGAAGCCTAGCTTTGGCATTGACGTTTATTTTTAAAAGACCAAAAGAGATGGGTTAATTTATGGAGCAAAAATAGACCGCAGTGTTTCAGGTGCAGTATCTTCTTTGTATTAAACAGACACAGCTAACCAAAACCTGCATTTTCACATGCAAGAGTCCTTTTTTGACTCTTTGCTAGTTCCCATTGTCTGTCCTGCCGAAGGAAGAAAAAAAAAGTCATTCTGCTTCAAGGATCTGTGTGTGGATCTTTGGCTCCACTAGCTGGTAGTAGTTTAAACATAAACGAAAGCAAAGTGGAGGCGAGGAGAAACATAGCTGGGGAGAGAGAGGCATCAGGAGCACACTGCCCTGTGACTACATCCCTCTTTCAAAAGATTAGATCTGGGTGCTTAGGAAAACGTCATGCTGGGTTACTATTTATGGAATTTGCAACTGGTGCTATAATTGGCTTGAGGCCCCATCTGGAATTTACAGGTCTCTGGTCTTAATCCTTAGCGTGTTCCATGAAGAGCCCCCAACACACCCCAATGTTGGGGAGAAGAGTTCTTTCCCATTGACAGAGTGTCCTCCATCTTTCCATGGCTCTCACTTTGCCCCCTGCCCTCTCCCAGTTGTTCTCTATGACATCTCGGGGCTGTTCATATCTTCAAGTCGCCTCTAGGTCCTTCTGCCATCTGTTAGCTTACTTGTCTCTTGGCATCACATGGAGAGGACCAGCTCCTTGGCAGTCAGGACCCATTCTGAGGCCTCTACTGACAGCTGAACTGATCCACAGTCAGGCCTCTTGAAGAATTGAGGGTGGGGGCTCTACATCTGGGAAGAAAGACCATGGAACCTTTGTTTTAAATGCTTGATTTTGAGACATGCCAGGAATGATGGAGGAGAGAGACAGGTATGGGAACAGAGACAGGAGGAGACGAGGACAGACGCAGCTCTCACTTCCTAAGGGCACCATTCCTGGAAAAGGATAGAACCAACATTTCCACAATTCAAAATGGGTCTACGTTTTTCAAGTTTTGCCTCCACAGGCATAGGATATTTAATACAAATTCAGTAACCGAAATGGTTTTATTTATTTATCCCTCAATGATCTTTCCACATATTCAGCGGCTATCGCTATGGAGATTTGAGGGTACTATAGTTTTAAAATAGTGAATTTTCTTTTTGGAATTTGCCGAAGCTGAACACATATGCTTGCCTTTGAGGACAGAAACGATGACATTGATCGCACTTTCTCTCAGCTGTTACCACAAGACTCAGAATAGAGTAGGCATCCTCTGAAAGTTTTATGAATGAATATGTGAATGATACTTGTAGTAAAGCAGAGTTAGACTAGTCTGGTGTCCTAATAAAGAGAGGGGACTTGGAGACACAGAAACAGAGAGAATGTCATGTGAATGTGAAGATGGCCACCTACAAGCCAAGGAGAGAGGGCCTCACAGCCCTGGGAAGAAACTAACTCTGCAGATACCTCGATCTCAGACTTCCAGGCTCCAGAACTGAGAGATGAATTTCTGTTGTTTAAGCCACCCAGTCTGCGATAATTTATTATGGCAACTCTAGAAAACCAGTAGAGGCCCCCAACTTCCCCTCTTCAGGTCATGTCTACAGGGCTCATTGTCACACTGAGCTTCTTAATTGAGAAGTAAGCTTCTTAACTGAGTCCACCGGCCTGAGCTCCAAGCTGGCTTTTGCCACTTGCTAGATGTGTAAATTGGGTTCCATTACTGTGCCTCAGTGTTTGCATTTCTGAATGGAGACATTGCCAGAATAATAACTCAAAGTCTAGTTGTGAGGATTAAACGAGATAAGCCAGCACAACTGTCACGAGTTCAACCAATATTCCTCCTTGCTTCTGTTGGTGATGACAGTTAACGGTGACAGTAATTATTGTGTAGGCATTGTGATGTACAGCTATATTAAAACAGAACAGGGTTTCAATATAAACGTCCCTGGGTTCAAACTCCAGTTCCCTATCTCCATAGCTTCGTGACTTTGGGCAATTCACTTTACCTCTCTAAACCTCAGGAAATTGGAGAGCATCTATAAACCGAAGTTAATCATATGTCTGTCATAGGGTGACTATGTAAGTTAACAGGGGAAAAAATGAATTGAAAGCATTTAGTACTGTCTCTGGCTCACATTGAGGCCTCCATAATGGCCACTTTTAAAAGTAAATCATCGGACTCCTCAACTTACTCCCTCTTGGTCTTTTCACCCACGTCCTTTCTCCAGGCCTCAAAAGGATACATCATTTTGCAAGACACAAGACGGAGCCGTAGCTAAGCAGCCACTGCTCTTCTTTATCAACTAACCCTAGTGTGGGCAAGACCATTAAAATGCATTCGAGTCCCCACTACTAGAAAGCAGGCTCAGCCAGGCTCGGTGGCTCAGCCTGGCTCGGTGGCTCAGCCTGTAATCCCGCGCCTTGGGAGGCTGAGGTGAGTGGATTGTCTGAGCCCGCGGGCTCGAGACCCGCCTGGGCAACTTGGCGAGACCTCATCTCTACAATAAATCAAAAAAATTAGCTGGGTTTGGTAGTTCCAGCTACTTGGAAGGCTGAGGCGGAAGGATCACCGGAGCCCAGCAGGTCGAGGCTGCGGTGGCCGGGAGTGGCCACTGCACTCCAGTCTGGGTGACAGAGTGAGACTCCAACTCAAAAAAAAAGAAAGCAGGCTGACTCCACTCAAGAGGGCAGCTCAGTTCCAAGCACATATGTTCTCCAGCCAAAAGAAGCTATGCATCCCTCACAGGCATTTGAGCAGCATCTTAAGGCCACTTCTTGGGACAGGAAACTCTCTCTCTGCAGTCACATAACTGACATTTTGTTTCTTTTACCTGCAAGGCCCCTTAAGTCTTCTGAGGGAAATCTTTCTGCCTTCAAAAATTGTGCCATAGGTAGAAACTACAGACGGCCGCACGCCCGGGGCTCAGAAAAGTGTTCTCTCTATTCCAAATGATTCACAAGACACCCCTGTTTTTTGAAACATATGTGCAAAAGAACTAAAGAGGCGTCATAAAGAATAAAAATTGATTTCCCACCTCTTGAAACCATCCAAAAAGCTTGAAAATCTCTTCAAATATTTTATCGACGGTCTTGAACATTTGCCATTACGCTGCACATAAATGCAAATGCTCACATTCACACAAATCTGGAGAAAATGTACAAGGAGAGACACCTTATTATTTTCATAATACTTGTAAACCTCATACTCTGAAATCATTTTTTAAGCAGTAACGAAGTATTCCTGGACGTCATCTTTAAAAACTACCACCATAAATGCTCTTTCCAAAATTCAGGAAGAGTGATTCTCTTTTTCCCTGATGGAAGAGGATGCTGAAGCTTAATGTTTGCTCGATGTCTGCTTAGGGTTTCCTCGATTCTCTCTGCCACCAGGCCCTCTCTCCACCAAGTTCCTAAGCCTTGACTGTCACCCATGAGACTCTGCTCAGATTTTATGCATTCAGTTTACAAGGAGCACTTGGAGAGGCTCTCAGCAGCAAAATATCTCCCCTGGGAACCTACACCTGAAGAGAATATATGGGAAACAAAAAGATATTTTTTAGTGTCAAGATGAGAGCGGCTAGGAATGAGGTGGAGGGACCAGTTCTAGCAGGAAGTAGACTGAGAGAACACAAATGCCATCCAGAGCAAGCCAATAAGCTCCTTGAGGATCTACAATGTTATACCCCAGGTGCCTGGCACACTGTGGGTTTAGAGGTCTATAAATATTTTGCAAATACCTGATTCATGCTGAACCTCTTTGGTTCTGAGTGTCTTACTCAGTTTGGTATCCCACACATATCTACCATGGATTTTTACATAATTGCTCACCTGCCTGGTCACTGATTCTCTTATTTCTATTCCATGCTCTTAGCTAGATATTAGAATATGCCTTATCTCATACAATATTGACAACAACCTTATTGGGCAAAGTATTATACCCAATTAACAAAAAGAATGTAGCACTCAGAGAGGATAAACCAGTTACCCTAGGTCACACAGCAATGAGTAGCAAGAATGAAATTCAAACCTAGGTTTGTCTGAGTCCAATGTTCATAATATTTTCTCTACCATATAATTTCTTCAAAAGTTGTTCACACACACACACACACACACACACACACACACACACTGCATAGTCAAATTAATTTAAGAATCTTAACAATTGCATTTATGTAGGTCTTCTCAGAACTTTTTCATGCTAATGTAAATTGCAAATCTTCAAGAAGATGCTGAGAGTAAGTGGCATTCCTCTAAGTAACTTTACAGATTCTCTGTTCATGGAACATCTATGGGACCACTTTCCCACAGAGCAGATTTTAATAAGCAGCATGCTAATAAATACCTGTCAAATCAAAATTGTCTGGACTTAAGTCCAGTTATCTGAAAGAGCGTATAGCATGTGGACATCTTCCTTGCTACCATGTTAACAAGCCCCCAAATCCTTTAACACTTCACAGAAATTGAATAGCAAAAATTTCATTCTATGGGAATTGCCTAATGGAACTCAAAAGTTATCATAAAACTGCAGAGAAGAAGGAATGCCTCTACACACGAATGGGAATGCAAGCTAGTACAACCTATTTGGAAAACAAGGTGGTGATTTTTGAAAGAACTAGAAATTGACCTTCCATATGACACAGCAATCCCTTGACTGGGAATATAGCCAGAAGAACTCAAATCATTCTACTAAAAAGATACCTGCATACGCATGTTTATTGCAGCACTGTTCACAATAGCAAAAATGTAGAACTGTGCTGCCCATCGGAACTGAACTGGATTAAAATGTGGTACATATACTCAATGGAATATTATACAGTTATAAAGGAGGACAAACATAGGGACTTCGCAGCAACTTGGGTGTATTTAGAGTCTATCATACTCAGTGATCTATCACAGAAACAAAGAACAGAGTACCACATGTTCTCACTCATAAGTGGACCCTGAGCAATGACCACAATACTTTATGAAAGGGATTGGCAGCAGTGGGATACTACCAGGGTGGGGATGATGGGGGAGACATCAATAAGTGCCTGATCTCAAACCAGGCGAAGTGGGGACCAAAGGGAGGCCCAAACTTGACCTGTATGATGACCACTTGTATACCTGATCTTGAATTGTAACCCACATATTTAAAATAAAAAAACTTTTTAAAGCTATCATAAAATAAATAAACTCCCATCTTCTCTGGGCCTTCAATAAGCTCAGTAGCAGCTAAATCTTAAAATTTGGGGGATACACTGGAGTGTAGCTATAAAAGAGAGTATTATTTAACCCAGTGGAATATTTTCTAATTTTTCTCCCTTTTCCTATTCCAAATATATCCTTTTTGAGATTTCTTGAGGTTCCATGATCTTTCTTGGCCAAGAATTTTATATTTAATCAGATTTCCAAGGTGGTAGAATAGGAAGATGGCCTTCAAATTTAATAAAAGTCGGAAACCAGAGGTTGGCTAAATAGAGAGTCTTCTAAAGTCAGCATTCCAGATTTCCAATCCTAGAAGTCACCTCTTTGCCAACTCATTTCAAAGCCCCTCCCATCTTATTTTTGTTTCTGTCATTTCTTTTTTAAAATGTAACCCAAACAGGCCTCAAACAAAATTTGTATGTCCCATTGAATGCCCCTGTCTCATCCCTTCCTGTCCACCTAGACCAGATTCCCTATAGCAGAGGCTATGCCGAAGAATCTACCATGTCTGTGGCACAGCATTCATTTATTCACTCAGTAAATAGTTCTAAACACATAACAGAACACTGAGGATGCAAAATGAAAAAGACTCTGTGCCTGTGTTGAAGAAGTTTACAACTTAGCTGGATACCACATTCAGAGACAGAGATTACATGAGAAGTGAGGTAGAAAGACGCCTATATCAGCCTAAGGGGACACAGAAGTCTTCTGGAATAAAGATATGGTGTTCTTGGGGTACCTTTGTTCATTCATTCTGCAAATATTATTGAGCACTGGGGACTATTCTAAACATTACGACAGGTCATGTATCTTTTCTCATAGGGTTTACATTCTAGAAGAAAAAAGAGAGTTTTTAAAAGTAAATTAAAAGAGAGTTGCCAGGTAATGACAAATGCTTTGTTGAAAATAAAGAGGATGACATGATAGAAAGTCGCACGTCACATATTTTAGGTTAGGTGATAGAGAAAATCTTTTCTGAGGAGGTGACATCAAGCTGTGACTTGAAAGGCCAGGAAGAGACAAACAAGAAGAGACAAGCAGAGCAGTGATTCCCAAGCAGAGGGAACAGCTAGTGCAATGCCCCAAAGTGGGGACAAACTCAGTCTGTTCTTCAAACAGAAGGAAGACCCATGTAGCTGGCACTTAAGGAGCAAAAGTAGACAGGAGACAGGGTGGTGACACATTGTGCAAAGCCATGTATGGAGGCCAAGGTAAGGGGATTTGATTTTGTTTTAAGTGCCACGAGGGCTTATCAGATGGTAACTGACAGCAACAATATTTGCATTGGGGGGAATGACTGCAGGAAGGTAAGAGCTCACCCTTCCCTCCAGTGGCTTACAGTAAGTATTCTACACAGTACTCTTCCAGTCTGTTTAGTTATCAGCCCCATGCCACGCTTCTTATGACAGAAGACATCTTTTTCTCTGATTACCCCAAGTTCCCTTTGCATCTAACCCAATCTTGAGTCAACGACTTCCTTGAATTTAACAACTTTTTTTCACACATACTCCATAACAAATGTATTTTTTTAAGTTCCCTTATAGTCCTTTGAACTATTTTTTTCCAAAATCTTTATTTTGCCTTTTTTATAGACAGTCCCTCCCTTTCCCCTGGAGCACCTAGAGTGACTAATCCTCCTGGAAAGTACCAAACTCACAGCCACGTTTCCAACTCTGTATTCTCAGCATAAATCCCAAAGCACCTGAAAAGAAATTACTTTTAATGATCCTCTCAGCCAGGTTGGGATTACTTTCTCTTCACACATGACCTGGAAGGGAAAGGGTCTCATTGCTGATTTTGTCTCTTGCTTCCCTCCCCCATCCAAGATTTAAGAATGACAGTTATTGTCCCATGTGTTGCCTTTTCGTTCATGTCTCTGCATTGACTAATTTCAACCTTAGTGACATTAGCATGACATCAAAGGTTTCTCATTCATGCCATCATTCAAAGCAAAAACAAATAGCAAAATATCAATAAGCCACTGACTACCAGGCGATTGAGTAAGACAAAGACTCTACCATCAAGAGCTATGAAGAGTAGTGAGGAACGCAAATACAGCATTCAGAAAAGAGCCTGGGGGAAAGGTATTCTCAATGGAGAGAAAATTCTTCATTTTAAGAAATGTTTTAAAATATCCCTCCAGTCTTAGGGACATACAGATATACCGTCAAAGCACATCCTATAAATTTATCTGTAAGTACCTTTTTTCTTTAATTATAATACACATTCCTTATTGGAAAGGCTATACATGTTATTATAAAAGCATTCTGACCAGACCACGGTGGCTCATACCTGCAATCCTCGCATATTGGCAGGCCAAGGCAAGAGGATTACTTGAGCCCAGGAGTTTGAGACCAGCCTAGGCAACACAGTGATACTTCATCCCTACAAAAAATGCAAAAATCAGCTGGGCATGGTGGTACACCTGTAGTCCCAGCTACTCAGAAGGCTGAGGCAAAAGGACCGCCTTAGCTCAGGAGATCAAGGCAGGGATGTGCCAAGATTACACCACTGCACTCCAGCCTGGGTGACAGAGTGAGGCCCTGACTCTAAACAAATAGATACATACATGCATACACAAATCCTAAAACACTACTGATCAATAAGAAGCAAGTAAAAAACACCCTGGTTTCCAGTATCCAAAAATAACCGCTGGAAACACCTTAAAATATAATTAGGTGGATAGACAGATAGATAAATAAATAGATAATTGATAGACAGATAATAGGCACACATATACGAAGTCAAATTGTTAACAGAAATGGGATCACACTCTACATGCCACCTTGTAATCCAAATTTTTCAGTTTATATATAGTAGATTTTTTTCATGTCAATATTTACCTACAAAAGATTTTAATATTAGATTTGCTATTTCTGTTTTCTTTTTTTTCCCCAGAACCTTCCTTTTTTGTGCATGCCATCTGCTACTCTGTGCTTCTCTACTTTCTACTTCACCTCCAACTCTGGGACATTAAGTGAGCACTTTGCATAAAACACTTTCCTCTGGTATGCTCTGAACTACTGGGGTATGAGGAGAGTCCCCAGAAACACTTGGGTCTCCCTTCAACCCCACCTCTACCTAACTGTGCATCCTTGGGCAAGCTTCTTTCCTTCCCTGGATCTCAGGTTCCACTCTAAAACCAAATGTAAGCTACATTTGGATTGTTTATACCATCACTGCTTCCTAATACTGTAAAAAAAACTGCAGAATGACTGCATCCCCAAATGATAAAGGACGCCGTGTTTCTGTTCCATCTGGTCCAACGAGCATGAGTGCTTGCTAACTGACAGACACAAATTGATTAGAAAATTCCAGACTAAAAACACTATACGCTGAATTGCTCCTGAAAATGATTCAGACAGTCTTCAGTTGTAGGGGCAGGAGGTAAAGAGAAAAAGCAGGGGTGGGGGGAAGATCTAGGGCCCATTGCCATTACGGCTTCAGTTCAACTGCCAACCCTGTCTCACATTTGAAGGACGCTATGTGACACAGAGATGTATGACCAGAAGACTAAACATAATAGCAAAAGCATCACTGAAATCCTTGAAGACACATGGGTTTCACATTTGGACAAATGTCCTCATTAGGATTTCACCAAAAACGGAATAGGAGATGATGGGTTTGACTGTTAAAGTGAAACTTTTTAAATTGCCCTTTGCTAGCTGGCTGGCATCATCCTCTGAAACAAGAAGGGTTCAGGCAAGGAATAGGATAGAACTTCTTAACAGCAGATGGATTATTTAGTATCGTTATGTAATAGCAAGAGGGAGGACAACCAAAATGAGAGAAAATAATTTATTTAGCACCAGCTAAATAAATAGCTACCTTTATACAGTGGGCAACTAAGCAACCTTCAAAACGATGATCTTGCTGAACATTTATAAATCTTATAAGTTATTCAGAATCCATGGTGAAGGTAGAAATGGCAAATAATAAATCAGCATGTATAATGTGATTGAATTTCTAAAGTACATATTTATATCTGTAAAACAAGATTAATGTCTAGATAGTGAGATATTAAGCAATTTTTGTTACATATGTTTTAAAACTTTATCTGTGTGCCTAATAAATGATGAAAATTTTAAAGTTTAAAAATAAAATATAGCTATATCCTGTGGGATTTTTTTTTTCTTCCAGCAACCTTCTCTGAAGGACCAGATTTTTTTTCTTCCCTATTCGCCTGAGGCAGGTGTGACTTTTCAAACTGCTTTACTTATAGCTCTTCTATGAATGCTTTTCATCATTCCTACTCTTAATTCTGGTCTTTTTTTATGCCTTTCTCCAAGTCTCTGAGTTGGAAGAAGCCTTGGATTTTATGTATTCCAACCTGTAACTCTACATCAGGAAAGATGTAGCTCAGTTAAGAAGCAAAGAATCTCAAGTCAGCTTTCTAAACCAGAGTTCAACAAACTACCACCCAAGGACCAAACTCTGCCCATTGCCTGTTTTTATAAATAAAGTTTTATTGGAATACAGCCATGCTCATTTGTTTACACATTTCCTCTGGCTTCTTTCATGCTACAATGACAGAATCGACTTACAAATCCTATATGGTCATTTACAGAAAAATGTTGCCAATGTCTAAACATCTCTTCCCCCACCAAAAAGAAATTGATTACTTCTCAAAGTCAGAAGGCCAAAGATGGGCAACACCCAAGACTGGATGATGTGGCAGCCCAGTAATGTCATCAAGGACTGATTGTTTCCAGATATTCTCTATGTTGTCAGTTTTATCCCCAAGCTAATGCCTCTCCTAGTTGTAATAATTTCCAGTGTCGTATTCTGACCTACACAGTATTCAACAAAAGAAGATATCATTTCTTCTCATTTAGCTTTTTTTTTAAGAATGGGTAAGCCTTTCCTTCTCAGGAAAAGCATATTTCCTCTCAACTTCATTGGTGACTATTTTATCAGCTACCAGCACAGCCTAAACCAATCACTCCCTCACATACTTATGCCTAAACCAATCACCCTCAACAGAATGGGATTTCCTATAGCTTAGAATAATCTATAGCTTACAAATAAGCTAGATCTAGAGACATATGCTCTGATAGGTGGAGTATCTCTCAGGGACTGGGTTTAGTTTTGTGTAACATAGTACTAGTACTCAAAACGGACAGACACAAAATGTGAAGCCTGTTCATCTTTTATGTTACCAGAGTTCAGAAGAGCTTCAAGACTTGTACAAAAGCTCAAAGGTACAATGACCAACAGAGATGTCTACAATTCTCTTGATCTTTCCCTGACCATCTGTCACAGATGTCTGCTGTAGCCTCAGCCTTCATGTCCACAATTCATGCCGAAAAAAGAAAAAAGGAGGCAAAAAGTACATAAGCCAAATGACCCGACTCACCTTTTAAGAACTTTTCTAGAATCTTACTTTACAATGTATTATTTTATCTCTTTGGCAAGAATCACAAAGCACGAACACCTCTACCTACGAGGGAGGTTGAGATATACGGTTGTTTAGTAGTTATGCGTCTCACAATCAAATTATACTTGTGTGCTTCAGCAAAAGTTTGATATTGTGTGGGAGCAGTTGCAAAAAAGTCTCTGTCAAAGGTGGTCCTTGAAGAAAAACAGGGTTTTGGGCAAAAAGAAAGGTTCGGGCAACTGCCTTGGGTCCCCTCCCGCTGTGGGAACTTTTCTGTCCTCTTAATAAATCCTGCTTTCAAAAAAAAAAGAAAGGCTCGATAAAGGTTATGTAGCTAATCTACAATATTGACTACAAACCCACTGAAGAAAACTCTCTATCACAAGGGTCCCCAGCCCCCTGGCCATGGACAGTTACTGGTCTGTATCCTGTTAGGAACAAGTGACACAGTAGAAGATGAGCAGCCGATGGAGGAAGCGTCATCTTCGGTCGGATCAGCACCGGCGTTAGATTTTCCTAAGATCCTGAACCTTATGCGATCTGCACATGTGAGGGATCTAGGCCGCACACTCCTCGTGAGAACCTAATGCCTGAAGATTCTCTCCCCTCCTGTGCATCCACACCTGTCTGCGAAAAAATTGTCTTCCACAAGATTGGACCCTGATGGTTGGGGACCACTGCTCTATGGTATTTCTGATAAATAATATCATTTCTGATAAATAATATTATTCTACCACCTATTCATCTCATGTTGTCCAAGAGAAGAAATTGTAAGCAAGCTCTCGCTTCCTTTTATTTACTTTTTTTAAATTTATTATAGAGATGTGGGGTACAATCCAGGGTTAGGTATATAAACATTGATCATGCAGGTACCTTTGTTGATGAGGTATGCCCCTCCCTCCCCCAGGAGTTTCCCTCAACTGCCAATCCCACCCCTCCCCACACACTCCCCTGACAGTTTTCCACTACTGCCAATCGCTTTCTTATAGCCCTAATGGGCTATTATTCCCCTAAACATTTATTTTTCTTTTCTCTTCTGAAAATGCCACTCCTCTTCTTTTCACCTGTCAATTTAACCATAATTTCAAAGCCCTATTAAGGTCTTCCTCAGTATTGCAACCTGCACTGATCCTTCGCTATTCTCAACTGGCTAACAGTTACTATAAATGTCAGTATCATGTTACCTATACACCATACTGAATAAGTCAGGGCTGCCCAATAGAGCTTTCTGCAATCATGGAAATCTTTCACACCTGAGCAGTCTAATATGATAGCCATCAGCCCATGGCTAGTATGCACTTTAACTGTGGCTAGTACAACTGATGTACTGAACTTGTTAAATTTTATTTTAATATCTTTAAACTTAAAATTAAATAGCCACATGTGACTAGTGACTGCTGTATCGACAACACAGATTATTCAACTTTTTATGTGCCATGGCTTGTGTTCCTGGGGGCAGAATATAACTACCAAAAAATTGAAGAACAAATGCTTTCTTTGGATACTTAGTGAATGTCATAACTGGGACAGTGTTCATTAGATGTTGTGTTTAAAGCTTTGCTTGACTACTGGGTCTGCCTCTAACTGTTATGTTAACTTAAAGGAGCCTTCTCTTCTATGCCAATAATCTTAATAATGTGTACAGACAGCATTTGCCTTATTTTTTTCTTTATTTTAGTGGCTTAAAATTCCTCAGAATGGCACCACATCACTACCTGGATTCTTTATCACTATACAAACAAAATGACTTGAGGAATGATTTGAACTGAATAATGTGAAAGAGAGAGTTCCATTATTCATTACTGTCTCATTTCTTTTCCCTCGGGGGAGGGGGAGAACATGGTTTCAATACCCGCTGAGAAACAGAATTGCTCCCATCTTCAATATGACTGCTTCTACAGAGAAAATGTCTCTGGGTATTTGAACAAGTTCAGCCCACAGATTTGTGCTTTTCTTTTTCCCTGAAACCTTGCCGCCTTCTGAAGGCAAGTAATTCTTTATGTTCTGCAGTGAACAACCTGAAGTGTCATGGAAGAGGCTGAGCCCTCCGCCAGCAGGTCAGGGGAGGTAGCATGTCTTTGGAATTTGACAGCGCTGTGCTCCTGGCACTTGCTGGCTTCCTGAAGGCCCTTCAGGAATCGTCATGCCAACAGGCCAACCACACAATAAAACTGTGTGCCTGGCAAAGCCAAGAGCAAAGTGACCAAACAATTCTGGCTGCAGATTCGATTCTCACATATTAGTAAGCCTTCAGAAAATAAGCAGAGTGGATCCCCAACAGCAATAGTTTACAGAGATGTTTAATGATTTCAGAGCTCAGCCACCCTACATGCCTTCCATTTGACTCAGCAAAGAGCAGGACAAGGACAGAAGAGCCACACTTGAGAAGCCAGGGCAATCAGCTGTGTCTTTTCCACTCACAGCTAAGTTTATTTGGAGAGACTGGAAAAAACCCTCAATGAAAGCTTTTTTTCTAAGATAATAAAGTAAAAGAATTTATCCTGCCATCAGGAGCCAGACAACATCAAGGAATAATTATGGGTGTGTATTTTCCCCTGCCTCGTAAAATGTTTACAAATTGTAGTATAAACAAGTGCTAGAGTCAATGGTAAAGATAGCAATAACATTTCACTTGTAAATTTTTTATATTTAGCCATAAAAGAATCACCATGTGTTTAAATCACATTTGAATACATATAAATAAAATTCTCATCTGCAGACATGAGCCAGTGGCTAAAAAAGAATCCATGACTCCAAGTACACTGGAGATGTGCAGTGTCTTGCATTTATGAAGTAGAATTCATTGTCGCCACATCAGCAAAAGAGTGCTAGTAAGAGTCTTAATTTGGGAACTTTTAAAGATAATCTGTAAATATTGATGGTAATAATAATTAACCTTTGTAGAGAAACCTGTAGTTTACTACTGCATTGATTTTATGTGTATTTCTTTATTTGAATTCGGTAAGAGGATTTTATCTACAATTTACACATGAGGCGGTAGAGGCTTAGAGAGAGTAAAACAATTGCTTGACATAATTAAATAAATAGTGTTGGGAATGGAATTTCAACCTGGACCCTCCTATCCCTGGTCCTCTTACTAGTCTAGGCTGAGGCTTAACAGAATCACATCCAGAAATGATTCAGAGCTTCCTGGTAGCACAAAAGAGAAACCGCAGCAAAGGAAGGCAGAATGACCCGCAAGGGTTACTTAGGGAAGCAAATTCAGTGATTGAAAGTGTCCATTTAAGAAGAATGGAACCCAAAGGAATAATTTTGTAGATTGTTTTCTGTGTAGGTAATTATTTAAAGGATACCAAATTTATTTTAAACCAGTGAGTTTTTTATTGATATTTTAAAATTATTCTTTTATTTGGGGCCCAGATTCATGTCATTTATGGGGAAAAAAATGAAATTATCTATGGGAGCTGCTATGCATCACGAATAAAAATCTCTGAATTTAGCACAAGAAGTCCTAAGATCAAGTCCCACTTCTACCACCTAACAATGCAGCCACCCTGGGCAAGACAGTGAGTGTTGCCAAGTCTTTGTTTCCTCTGCTCTAAAAGAAGTCTACCGTTCAGGATTGTTGTGAAAGCGAAATAAGATAACATTGGAGAAGGTGTCTGGTACTCAGAAGGTGCTCAGTGAGAACGATTTAATGCTAATGAAAACCAATGACGGAACACTTCCTTAAGAGCCAGCACAGTGAACATTTAAGTGAGTAGGAGCTTCAGGTGTTGCCTTCTACATGCTGCAAATAAGGATACTAATGTTTTCCTTGCCTTATAGTTCATTTAATAAACTCTAGACTACTCCAGGGTTCTGCTATGAGCTGGTCACAGTGGTGGTGTGAACTATTTAGGAGCTGACATGCGTTTCTGGTCTTTCTGTTGGTTTGGTTTGGTTTGGTTTGGTTTGGTTTGGTTTGGTTTGGAAAGGGAGTGGATTTTTTGTTATTGTTGGTGGTGATGGTCTTTGCACTAAATGGTACTACTTCAATACCCCCATAAGTTCCCCAAAAAAGAAAATTTCCATGGGCTCATAATGACTTCCCAGTTCATGGATACTTTCCTCCCTTCACCATGTCAATGTGTATATATAGCACACAGATATAAGTACTGTATTAAAATTGTAATACTCAATATATTCCAATAACAAAAGATGAATATAAGTCACATTTGGCTTCTGCAGTTACACATTGCTACCATAATTCAATTCAACTTCAAAAAGTAATACATTGATAACATCTCTTAAAATGCATATACATTTTTTGGCACTCCCGGTATATATATGTAGTTATAGTGTCATCGGGAATAAAGACTGCTGTTCCGAGTGTCTTCCTAAGGTCTTAGCTCATCACCCAGTCTTCTAGAGTTTTGTGCTACTGTCCTCTACAGCACTAGTGAGGCTGCTGGCATCCCAAAATGCATCTCAGCCCCTGCATTTTGATGTAACAAGATGACTTCTTAAGCCATATGCATACTTCCTATAGCATTTAATGTCAGCACGTCAGAATCCTACCTTACATAGATTCCATTTTTCTGTCCCAACCTTTTTACTCTTACGCCTTAATTATCAAGAAATCTTTCAATCCAGGTTCCCTAAGAAAATGACTTTAAGCCCAGTGTTAGAATAAGGAAAACTGCAAACTATCGTGGAAGACATTTTAGTTCATAAAGACAAAGGAAGACAGGCTCTAAGAGTTTTAAAATACTTTCTCCTCAATTTCTGTTTCCCCAGTTTTGTTTGGCTAGGTCTCTGATCTCAACTTCATCTATTCATTCATTCAACAAATAGTTATCAGGACCTAGCCAAGCTCCGTTCTAGACACCATTACGCATGCACCCATGGCACAGTCACCAGTAAAAAGCCACTTGGAGCACAAATGCACAAGGAACCTTTTGTTTCCTTTTTCTTGATGGGGAGGTCTCTTTTTGTACATTTCTCATGCAAGTCAGGGTGTTCTAGCCTCCCCTGGGGCCAGTGTCCTCTCACAACTTGCCCGTCTCCACCCAGCAGAAGGCTCTCACTCAAGAACTTTCAAGGTTAATAAATTCAAGCCCCATTCCACCCCCAAGGTGCCAAAAAGTAGCAAGTCGGCTACTTAATAGATGTCTTTTCAGACATTCAACATGTGTACTTAAAACGTACAAAACAGGAAACCACCTTTTATCTGGTATTCTTTCAACTAAAATTGTTATCCATTCTTAAGTTTGTTGCCAACAAAGTGCAATGAATATTGAGGGTCCCAGGAATAACCCTGAAATAAATACTGAGATATCCTGGATCCTGGAACAAGGTCAGGAAATTAGCATTCAATAAATGCTTGTTGGGTGAAAAGTATCTGCATCACTAGAGAAAAATTAAATTTAAATTATTGTGAGTTTTACAAGGAAAATATATTTAAGGTAACATCTCATTTACTTAGAAATCTAACTTCAGAAAAATTTAATTCTACAGTGCACAATTGGGAACAGAAAGAAATCAAAAATGCTCAGAGAACAAAAGACAGGGGTCAATCAGGTTTGTATTCATAAGTTATCACATGAAGTCCTCACTTCAAGCCTGCTTACTTTTACTTTACATAGTAGAACATAGTAGACTTGAAACAGCTAAACAGAAAATGCAAAGGAGCTATAACAAGTAAATGCACTGACAGCAGGAAGAAATAGAAATGTGGAGACCTAACAGTAAAGGAAGATTTTAAAAAGCTATAGAAATACAAGAACTTTAAAGCAACATGGGGTTCATTCTGGAGATGAAAAGCTGTTCAACTTTAGAAAGTTCCTAAAAGAATCACTGAATCACAGCTGAATATAAGCGTTTTAGCCTACTTAGTAATATCTTTTAAGAATTAAAGACATTGTGGATGCTAAATATATCATCAAAACAAGTATATTTTGATCCCTAAAGATGTAAAATATCAGCTCTTAGGAAATTTGCAATTATCAAAAATGTCTCATTTCCTAAAGATTCCGAAGTGATGAGATTACTCTAGTGTGCATGTGTGTCTGTGCAAACACACATGCACATATGCATACAAATTATATGAAATAGAATTCCTGTTAAGCTAGAAAAGCCTCATCTCCCTAACATTCAATATAACAAATTATTAACTTTTTCGTTGTCAG
Source organism: Tarsius wallacei (assembly GCA_963574415.1). Lineage (NCBI taxonomy): Eukaryota > Metazoa > Chordata > Mammalia > Primates > Tarsiidae > Tarsius > Tarsius wallacei. Next base: position 17,200 of record CAUYQG010185772.1, read on the forward strand.
CTTGATACGATCAAAGTGGTTACCTGGAATCCAAAATCTTGAGTTCATGCCCTTTTTTCATCAAATGTAGCCAAGACCAGAAAATTTACTTCACTGCTTAGTGATTCAATTTATCTCTTTGTATAATAAGAAAAACAAAAACTTGCTTCACAAGGGTCTGGTGGACTTTGCTCCTATTTCCAAAACTTGGAAATGCTTAATATAAATCCCAATAATAGCCTGGTTTGGAGTTATTACTTTTTAAGCAAACTCCCCTCAAGCAAAAGATGCAAAGGAAGTCAGTCTTTCTCTGGTTTTCTTTCTTTATAATCTTTCTTTTCCAAAGAACACAGTTAGGAAACAAAGAGCCAAACACACTGACTCACGTCTTTTTCTAATAGTGTTGTGGTCAATTTGCTCCTGCATAAAAAAGTAGTAGTGAAGCTTTGAACTCTGGGTTTTGGAAGGCCAAGAGTGGAAAAACATCTTTAGCAGAAAGAACAGCACAATCCAAATCTGTCCAGTGTTATGCATTTGTGAGAAAAGTCCACTTGAGCATGCCGTACCCCTTGAAGCCCTTTTCTGTTGTCAGAACTTGCTGAAAAAGAAATAGCTAAACTTTGCCTTTCAATGAAATCTTGAGTTGGCTTTTCTGTGTGTGTGTTTGTGTGTGTGTGTACTTCCAGACCTTACTCATTCAAGCTTTAAGATAGTTTTTCAGCTTGAATTTGGTTTTTGACAAATAGGAAAATGATGTAGCTTTGTGCCTAGAAAACTGACTATGTCCTTCTCTGGGCAAAAAAGATCTACATGCTTCAGAAAGCTGAAGATGTCCTGAGAGCCTTCACTAAGAGACTTCTGATACTAAAATTGATTCTGAATACTAAAATTGATTGGTGAATCCCAAGGTTGGTCAAATGCCATGCCTTTGGTTTTCTTAGATATTGTCATAATCTCACCTAGTGATGTGACTCTATAGCATACAAAGTGCTTTCATGGACCTCAACTTATTTCTTAGACCTAGTATGCTTTATGTTTTATAGTGGCTTCTTGGTTTTTGTTTTAATTTTTAAGGTACTGATAGTCTGAAAAATAAGTGTTGGTACATTTATAAATGGCTAGTGTCATTTCTTTAGCTGATAAAACTGAGCAGCTAAGCCAGGTACAGTGGTTCACACCTCGGGAGGCAGAGGCGAGAGGATTGCCTGAGCCCAAGGGTTCGAGACCAGCCTGGGCAACTTATTGAGACCTCATCTCTATAATCAATCAAAAAATTAGCCAGGCATGGGAGTGCACGTCTGTAGTTCCAGCTACTTGGAGGGCTGGGTTGGGAGGATTGCCTGAGTCCAAAAGGTCAACGCTGAGCGTGCAACTGCACTCCAGTCTGGGTGACAGAGTGAGACTCCAACTCAAAAAAAAAAAAAGACTGAGAAGCCGGCATATCCTACATATCACCCAACTGAAGAATTTCTCTCAGTACTAAAATCCCATCACCCAAAATGTTCTAAGAGACATCTTAAAAAGGTCTACACTCTTTTCTACCTGGAAAGAAAAAAAACACCCCAAGGTACTGCTACACATCTCAGTTGCAAGCTATTCTGTCTTTTGCTCCTTCCCTCCTGATTGTAGAAGAGGTGCTTTTCTTCCTGTCTCCTCCCCCTCCCCTTCTCTGAGTGTTCCTTATCCCATACCTCCTGCCCTCCAGAGACTTCACTCTCAATTGTTTGTACCATCCGCCACAAGCAGTGTTCTTTCTCCATACACACAAGATTGTGACTCAACCTTGTTTAAAACCTCTCAGAGATATCTCATAGCCCTCAACTAGAGTCCAGATCCCATCTCAGGAATCTGGACGAGACCTTCCTCATCCGGGCTTGTCTCCTGCTGTCACCAATCCCACTCTACATTACGGTCACAGCTGTCTTTGAAACTGCCAGACCTCTTATTTTTTTAGGGCTTTTATTCACACTGTTCTGAACTTCCCATCTGGAATACTCTGCCTGCTCATCACCTCTCACCTCCCCAGGCATACCAGAAGGCTCCTTTGACCTTCTGGACTAGATTAAGTAGCCCTGCCATGTGCTCTCACATTGCCAACATCCCTCTGTGGCAGTTCATATTCTTATTCTGTTTCTGCTTAACTGATGGTCTCCCCTGAACCTCCCTATGGTCTGAATTGAGTCTTTTTTAACAAACAGTATGTCCCCAGCTCAGAGCCTGAAATCAAGTGCAGGTACTCAGTATTGACTAATGAAAGAATGAAGGAAGGAAATCAAATGATCATCAGAGAAGCACAGATAGAATCAAAGTGGCAGATATAAGGTCAACCAGAGGGCTAAGAAAAATGAGTTGTCAAAAGTGTGGTCAAATAAGTCAGAAAAAAAGACGTCTTCAGCAATCAACAGTGCAAGCCAGGAAGGAAAGGTCTAAGACAGGCCCTTAGCAATAATGGTCAGAAACGTGACAATCACAGCGTTCAGCCAATCTCTCTCATACTCATCTTGTTCCAAGTTTCCCAGAGTGTTTAGAAGTGTGATCTGGGCACACCTTCATGCCACCTCCCCAGCAAGCCCCACTGAATTAGAATCTCATGAGTTGTGGCCAGAAATCTGCCTTTTAAGCAGGTATTCTAGGTGACTCATATGCACCTTAAAGACTGAAACTGGTGACAATGACACAGTTGGTTGAGTAGGTAGAACAAGGGCAGAAAGCAAATACCTTTGCCTAATGGTGGCTAGCTCAACACTGTGAGCGCCCAGTTGCTGCACAGGTAGGATGACATGAATAAGGCCACCCTCAGCCTGGTACATCTGTGATGAGCTAATGCCCAGCTGGCTCATGGTTGCCCTTAGAAGTTGCAACAAGGTCATGTGTATCCAGGGGAGGGGGTGTTTTCATGGCACATTAATCACAACCCCACTTAACTTTTCACGGCTGCCTCCTTTTTTCCTGTTTGGGGCATGGCCCAGTATAATCCATCTGTGCATTCTGTCTGGGCAGATGAATATTTAACCAACATTCAATAGAACAATATTCCCTTGTTCAAGAGCTGGATACAGTACTACTAATAATAACTATTACTCCATTGTAAGCAATGACTCCTCTGAGGAAAACAAAAATGTCCCCTTTCGCCCCCTGAGACTGTGTTTTTGAAGCCCTTTCCAATTCTGCATTATTGTCAAAGAAAAATAATTAGACATGGCTGACTGACAAAAGCATCTAGAAAGTTCTATGTGAGGAAAAGAAGTTCACTTCAAACCAATATTTCCTGTTTTGATCTTGCGTCCCAAGCAGTCTCATTTTTTCCTCTAGGTTTTACGTATATTTTTATCGTTTATGATCATGCCCATAATCTGTCATGCTCACAGTGAGTCCAGAATAAACACTTGATTTCTGTTGCACTTCTATTATTTATAGTTTAAGATTATCCTTCACCTTTCTCCCACGACTCTGTTCTACCACTGGCCATTGACGTCAGCACCCTGCACCTTAAGTTCCCGATAAACCAGAATGTATGTGATGTGGGCAGGAAGAACAATACATCTTGTCTTTCCCAAAGTAGTTCGAATCAAATGTTTTAACTGTAATTGAAAACATATTTTTACAAGCAAATAGAGCCAATAAACTCAAAAAGCCGTATGGAAGCACCAAGCCCAATTTCTCTGGTTTTTAATAAACTTCAGTAGAGGACCTTAGGAACAGTAAGACATGTGTGTTCCAACCAGGAATCACGCAGGACAAGTGAGCGTGGTGCATCGCAAGTGCTCTGTACAGAAAGTTCCAGCGGGGAGGGAAGAAGAAATTCCTAAGGGCACTGTGGCTTTGTCTAAGCTCTCTAATGTTGGAGTGGGGGGCCTCATGCCTGCACACAGGTGGTAGGATTGAAGCGGGAAGCATGCCTTTTCCTCTTCTGGTCCCAAGATCTAAAAGCATGATTATCTTCCTATAATTATTACTTTTAAGATATAGCCACAAAAGAAGTATCCTCCTGGGTCAGGTCCTCTTTCCAATCACAGTGACATAATTCCCACTGAATCAGTGAGACATTATCTCTCATCATCACTGTGACTTCCTTTCTGTCAACCGAGCCTCTCCAACCCCTGAAACTGCGGTCTACGGTGGCACAGGGGAGCTGGCAATGGAAAGAAGAATTCTCAGCTGAGATTGAATCCTTGGCATACACTGTCATTCTGGCATCCTGGCTTCTCCTGTAATTTCTGTAACTATGAATTTGAGCGGGTTGATTTGCTCAATTTGTAAAATGGCACCATTCATTAAGCATTTTAGTAAATCATTTGAGGTAAAATAACTAATTAGAGAGCGTTTAGTGAAAAGAAAGAGTTTTTTACCCTAGGGCTGGGGGCAGAACCAATTTCTGAATTATAGATTTTTACTTTATGTGCATATTAAGTTCCAGGGAACATGATTTGACTCAAATTTGTTTAATGGCTAACTATGATGTAACAGGCTTTTACTGTTTGTAGAACAGAATAGCATGTAAAAAATATCATTTTTACTGTCTATATCAATTTTTAAACTACATCTCAATGCAGTGCAAAAGGATGGAGATAGGATAATGGTCATACACTGTTTGGAAGAGTCTAAATTGGCACAAATTTTGGAGGTTAAACTAGTAATTCCACCCTAAGAACCTATCCTACTCATGTGTAAAGAGGGACATGTATGTCTTAGGATATAAGAATAATGATGCTCATCAAAGGACACATTCCACATGAAAAGGCAACCCATAGAACAAAAAAATTCTTATAAATTATATATTTAATGAGGTGTTTACATCCAGAATATATAAAGAAGTCCTACAACTCAACAACAATAAAAAACAAACAACCCAATTTAAAAAATGAACAAAGAACTTAAATAGACATTTCCCCAAAGAAGATAAACAAATGTCTAACAAGCACATAAAAAGATGTTTGGCATCATGAATCATTATGGAAATATAAGTCAAAACAGCACAATGAGATACCACCTCGTATCCATTAGGATATGCTAAAATTGGAACACTGTGCATTATTGGTGGGGATGTAAGATGGTACAGCCACTATTAAAAAACAGTTTGGCAGTTCCTAAAAAATTAAAAGCAAAATTGCCATATCACCCAGGACTTCCATTTCTGGTTATATACTCAAAAGAATTGAATGGAATTGAATGCAGGGTGTTGAAGGGACATTTGTACATCATGTTCATTCTAAGACTATTCCCAATTGTCTGTTTATAAGTGGATGTGTATATATATATGAATACATAAAGGCCTAAATGGTATACACCAAACTGCTAACTGGGGTTACCCCCTGAAAAGTAGTGAGGAGTGAGAAGGCCAGTGTATGAGCAGTACATACACTTTTGATCTCCACACTTTTGAATTGATTAAAAGATGTCCAACAAACATGTATAACTATTACAAATTTAAGCAAGAAATTTTAAAGCTTTTAGCACACCTTACAGGCCTACCTTGGAGAGAGGTAGATACTACAACAATTAAGTGATCTAAAATTAATGGAATACTTTTCAAATATCAGTGTGATGAACAGCAATACTTTACATGTTACCCCCCACATAGGATCTGTGAGTCAGTGGCAGAGCAGAAACAGCCCTGAACTTGAAGTCCAGACATTAGTTGGCTATGTGACCTTAGGTTCCTATCCACACTGACATTTACATTTTTATCTTTAAATATTTTTCTAAATTTTAGAGATGTAGTTCCTTGGTCTGTGTTTATTCTGATCTGTTTCATACATGCATGTTGAATGTCACAATAAAATTTGACTGACTCTAAAATAGCCAATCATCACGTCTCCTAGACAAAGATCTGGACACACAGGCCATTGGTCTGAACTGTGTACTTGTAGGCAGTATATCAGCATGATATGGTCAGGCAGCCAGATTTTTCCCCTGTACTTCTGCAAGGTGTACTCCGCACCCTCCACCATCTCTATGGAAGGGACAATTTTCCACCACAGACCCCACAACTTTGATTCATTCCTCCAGAGTGTCTTTCATTCCTTCAATCAATCAGGAAATAATCATCAAAAACTTAGTCTGAGTGAAGACTATATGTGGCCCTAGGGATTCATTTATTATCAAAATAAGGTCCCTATCCAGTTCAAAGAGGCCAATCTCTTGAGCCAGACAGACAAGAAAAGTAGCAATTACAAAGCAGTGTAAAATGTTTCAGTAAAGGGATTCCAGGGTGCTTGAGGAATCCATCTCTCTTGAGTCCCTAACTCAGATGTAAAGGTTTCCCAAAGGCTTCTCTTCACAGCATTGTGTCAACTCAGTTTTGAAATGTATGAGTTGGGTCATTTTCCCACCACCCACTGGCTTTCTAAGAAGTCTGTCTTTTGGTTCATCTGTGGCAGCTAGGGAGGAGCATGGGTCAGGCAGGAAGTAATCACGCCCCTGTGGTTCAGCAGCTGGAAGAGGAGGAAAAATGTATCTCTGACTTGGATGCATTCTTTCAGCTTTCTGGAAGGTGCCTTGTTTTCACTATAGGTAGGTGAATCCACTTTGCCAAATCCAGGTGTAAAAGGACTTCAGATATTTGATCACAAGTCCTGAGAATAATGAGAAATAATTATAGGGAATGAGTAAATATTTATCATCAGAGTCATCATCTACTGTAGCCCAATCCTCCCTTTTTTAAGTTTATTTGTTTGTTTGTCTGCTTTTTAAGAGACAAGGTCTCACTCTGTCTACTAGGCTGGAGTATAGTGGCACAACCACAGCTCATTGCAGCCTCAACCTCTCAGGCTCAAATGATTCTTCCACTTCAGCCTCCCAAGTAGTTGGGACTACAGGACACACCACCATACTCAATCCACTCTTCACTTTTACTCAACGTGGACATCAAACACAGTGTTATCGGAAATGCATGTTTATTATAGTTTCTTCAGGACAGCACATGCCAGAGTGACAGGGCATGTTTCCCTTTGGTGTTTGCTCCAAATCCTCTAAAATTCTTGTTTCCTCACACTGGGCTGCAAAGCTCGAACAAATATCTACCTGGGGTGTGTGTGTGTGTGTGTGTGTGTGTGTGTGTGTGTGTGTTTTAAGGAGTTCTGAGCAAAGCAGTAGTGACAGTATTTTGTTTTCTCTGCACTGCAAATAAGCTCTGTCAATTTACCAAATCCCAATGCATGCTAATGTCTAACTCTTTGACCTTTAAATATTTTTTTCCAGCAATGCTCACTTTCATTTTTTCCCCCTTTAAATTATGAGAAATTTATACTAGAGGAAACAAGCTGGGTAAGAAAGTGAATTTTTTCCCCCCACAGAGAAAAATAGATCTGGATCCCTTATTGACAGCAGGTTTTGTTTTGGGGGAGAATTTTTTTTAAAATTTCTCCATGCAGCTAACAAAAATGATAAGAGTAAGTTGTTTCCTAATCCATGCCATCCTTGCTTAACTAAGAGTTCCATTAAATTATATTTTCCACAACTCTATAAGCTCCCCCAAACCAATTTTCTGTATACAGTGCTCACTTATCATGACTCATTGATTTGGGATTTGGGCAGGAATTCTAAAACAGGCCTACCGCTTGTTAGCAAACACTGTAACAGCCACCTCAGAGCTGTATCTCTCCTTGGGACCAAAGTAGAATTTATAAGTACATTCTCCCACCATAGGAAGGTTATGTTTAAGATAGAATCCAGCATGCAACTGTACTGTTGTTTGATGTTCATGGTTGGTCTTTCTCCACTTGAATACAAGTTCTCAAAAGCAGGGACTTTTTGTTCCCTGCTTGCTATTCCTCTAAGGCCTGGAACAATTCCAGGCACAACATAGGCCCTCATTGCTATTTGTTGAATAAATGAATGCAAGAAGATATTTTTCTCCAAATTTGTTGCAGTTTTCAGACTGGCTCTACTGAGTCATCATTTGCTGTTCTTTAATAATATCTCAGATAGATTCTATGACTTCCTAGTCACTTTCAATAATTAAAGGCTCAATCCAGTTTAGAATGCCATCCTCATATCCAACGTAAATCTTTCTCCTCTCCCACCAATGGCAAGATTTGCCCTTGGCTCTTTTACTCCTCCCAGCTCATTACCTTGTTGTGGAGGCAGAGCAAATCCTGACTCTGCTTCTAACACCTTTCTTTTCCCCTCCCTCTATGGATACCTAGCTCCTCTAGTGTTTAGGGCATAGGAGGAGGGAGAAAAAAATAGGCTTTTTTTTTAATTGTACTTAACCTGCAATAGTTGAAGTGTTTTTTTCCATTGACTGGCGCATCTTCATCGGGTAATAGAAACTGGGTGTCAAAATTTTGTGAATGGCCATCCAGTCCCAGTGCCACCTCTCTTATGGGACTCATAGGGGAGTTCTTTGGAGAACGCTTGAGGGAATGAAGGAAAGGAGCTTCTGTCCGTACAAGACCAGGCTAACTTATTGTCCTTCCACTGCACTTTTCCTGGAAGCAGAAGCTTTGCTTTCACAGCTTCTTGATTCCTCCTGGGAATGTCAGCCCAGCTACCGTCTGTGAAGTTCACCTGACTCCTAAGAGACTCACACATCCTCACCACATCCAACAGTAGGGTGTGAGCTGCTGCATGCTCCTTCATCCTCCTCAGTGGTGCCATATCTCAGAATGGAAGACCAGTGAGCAGGTGCCAGACTCCTTCCTTCTAATAGGCGTTCTCAACTTTCACAAGAGAGGCCCCCATTTCTCTGTCCCCAGCTTCTGACTTGGCTTTGGGGCATAGAAAGTACCCACCAGCTCCTTCTCTCAAACAAGCTTCCCAGGATGACTTCCCACTGACTTTCCTACAGGTAGATGTTCTCAGTCTCCAACATTCCTCCATCTTTTTGCCCTTTCTAGGATAGATGTGGAGGGGAGGGAAAGCATTAGGTTTTGTTGCCAGAGGTCTGGCTCTTCCGGAGCCTTCTAGTATGTCTACATTGGGATATAAGGAGCCAAGGAGCCATTGGTGAATCCTTTTAGACTTTCCACCTTTCTGTTCTCAATTACAACCCTACACACCAATTTCAGTGCAACAGGAAATGTCCCATCAACATCTTGTTATTTATTCTGCATAAAATATTGTCTTGTATATTCACATTTCTCTCAGGGGCCAGTAGTGCCTTGTTCTGTAAGCAGTGATGGAGAAACTCAATAAATACGTGTTGACTTAATTGTCGAGACAGGATTAAGTACTTGAGATGTTGATAGAAGTTTCAGACTTCAGACTGAAATCTACTGGAAGAAGCTTGTGGAGTGTCATGTCCAGAATCCTGATGAAATTGCAGAGACTTCAGACCACTGCAGGCATTTCTAAACCCCACTCTGAACCTTCACAAGGTTCAGGGCTAAATGGTTCCCCAAGTGCTCCAGTCATCAGAAAATCTCCCAGGTGAGGAAACAAGAAGGGTAATATTTTAAAAATTAGAGCCATGCTTAGGGGAAAATTTAAAAATCAAAACATTTGATAAGACAGTCTTTCATCTCTGATTGCTGCAAGCTCCTTAAGCTACAAAATGTCTCATTAGCTCCTGGGATCTAATGTCATCAAAATCCCAAAACAGAAATATTTTTGCAACAATTTACAGATGTTAACAAGCCCCCTTCTTGATATTTTATTCATATCATGGGCCTAGCCACTGGGTTGTCTTTCTATCACACTCAGATAAAATGGGTCAGTCCAGGTTACTTTGCTTTGACATTTAGTTTCACTAACTTTTTTGGATCCCTACTGAACACATTAGACACACCCTTCTCTAATATACATTCAGGGACCAAAAATTTAGATGAGTTTCGAAAGTCAATGGGGAGAGAATAGATTAATCTAAATTCTGTTGATTTCAACTTTCCATTGAATTTATATCACATTGTTATACAACCCAGTTTCCCTCTCTGTCGTTTCCTTGCTCTCTCAATAATAAGGAATAGCATCTACTTTTCTCAAACAAATGCTATAAGAACCAAGTAGAAGAATATTTGTATAACAAACTTTTAAGCTCTCTAATTAAACACATAGCCTTTGACAAGCCTTATTCTCTATTCTTTATTTTTCTTATCGATCAGTGCAAGACCAGGTTAATTTATTGTCCGTTTATTGTTTATTCTGTACATTCTGTGAGTTCTTTGGAGATAATTTATCATATGTCATTATTTTATTTTATATTCATGATATCTACATATGAAAGGAATCATAATCTGCATTTTGTAAATGAAGAAACAGATTCAGGAAGGTTAAGTAAATTGCGTGGCATGTGGCTTGGCCAGTCAATAGTAGAATCAGAATCCAAACCCTCATTTGTTTAGTTCCAAACCCTAGTTCTTAATGCCTGCAATTTACTGTCACCCTAAATGAGCTCTGAGCTTCATAAACTATTCCTTTGGATTCCATGTTCTGAGCCGTGAAACTATTTTATTTTTATTGCAAGAGGCATCATTGGGAAATGATTATTGCTGGTTTTGTACATAATAAAAAGCAGTGTACCTCAATTTCTGCAGCTACTTTCATGTTGTGAATCACTGAGATGAATATCAGAAAAATTCATCTTCTCTGATGTTTTTATTCAAAAAATTCTACCTAAACAAATGAGTATTTTTCTTACTTTAAAGATTCCCTCAGATAGCAATTATACAGCCTTCCTCAGAAAATTATCTTTTGCTTGCTATCGGGAGGAAGGATTTTTCTCTGTCTGATGTAACTCCCTTTTGTTCTCAGGCCTGAATTTGATCACTCTTTTTCCTTTCTTATGATGGGAAATAATAGAACAGGATGCCCTTAGGGAGAGATGCAAAAATTTTGTATTGAGACAGTGCAAGGAATGTTCATTCCTTCTTGCAATTAGCGTCTCAGAGGTTGTCTGTTTGCACAGATTAAAATAGAAGGAATGAAATGTCCATGGATAGACAGAGGAGGGGCCCAAGTCTCACATAAAAGAAAATGTATACTTCATCATCTACTCTTCCTTTAAATAATAAAAAGTCAGTATCATCTGTGCCTGGGTTTTTTCCCCTTGGAAAAATAATGCACGAGGAAGAGGGTGGAGAGGAAGGAAAGGTAGCTTTAACTGATAGACACACTGATTTAATCAAGAATTATCTAATATGCTTAATAAGAATTATCTTCTCCATATGTGCTGGCCTGAAATGTGGAAAGTATCTTGTTCATCAGCCTTTGGGTTAGCTAATCATGATTTTCCTGTCACCCAAACACTCACTAAAAGGGAAGAAACATTTTTAAAGAAAATACAGCAAGCCGGGCTCAGTGGCTCAGCCTGTAATCCCACGCCTTGGGAGGCTGAGGTGAGTGAATTGCCTGAGCCCATGGGTTCGAGACCCGCCTGGGCAACTTGGTGAGACCTCATCTCTACAATAAATCAAAATATTAGCTGGGCATGGTAGCGTGCACCTGTAATTCCAGCTACTTGGAAGGCTGAGGTGGAAGGATCGTTGGAGCCCAGCAGGTCGAGGCTGCGGTGGCCGGGAGCGGCCACTGCACTCCAGCCTGGGTGACAGACTGAGATTCCAACTCAAAAAAAAAAAAGAAAAAAAGAAAATACAGCAAATTAAAAATAAAAATAAAAATGAATGAAAATGTGTAGACTTCTTTTTTTAAAACTCTGGCAAAGCTACTATAAATAGCATTTTTTTAAAACTGTCTGACTAAACCAAAACAAATGTTTCCTGTCAGTATGGAAAAAGAAATTCCTGTCTAAAATCGTGTTATCTGGTTTTCAGTCCACTTAATTAAGAAAACTGTTAAATGTCATGCTACATGTCATCAAATGCCCTTTTAAAAAATGATTTCAATTTTTCATAAATTTGTTCCAACTTTTGTGTTCTCACTATTTAATCCTTTGGATTTCTTTTAAGTAGAGTCATCATTCCTAAAAGTCAAAGATACACTATTCTTGCCACAACTGTTTTATATACAATGGACTTAAAAAGATATGACTTAAAAATAATATAGAAATGTATTAAAGATCAAATTATCTGCTAAAATATGAGGGGGGCCCCCTAAAATAAAATTTATTTATTAAAAATTGTGTATTTATTCTTATATGTCTAAACTTCAGTCACCTTCAAAGAACTCTTTATTTGATGCAATACTGATTGAGATGCTTTTCCCACCGCTCAGAACAGTTTTTGAACTTGTCAATTTTGATGCCTTTTAGTGCTTCTGTCATTTTTCGTTTCACCTCTTCCACATTGGCAAAATGTCTCCCTTGGAGGACTTTTTCTTCAGGGAAACAAAAAACAAAAGTAGCTCACAGACAGATTGGGTGAATAGGGATGGTGGAGCATGGAGTCATGCCTTTTTTGGTCAAAAACTCCTGAACATTCAGCACGGTATAGGCAGGGGTGTTGTCATGGTGGAAGAACCAGTCACCTGTTTGCCACAACTCAGGACATTTCTTCCACAAATCGTGATGCAACCTTCTCAAAACTTCCAGATAAAAACTTTGTTTGACCATTTGATCTAGAGGAACAAATTCTGAATGTACAACAAGGGACCCACGCTCCAAAAGACAAGTTTAGGTTTTCTAAAGTACCCTCTTTTATAATTCAGCCTCTCACACACATATCATGAATACCTTCTTTTCAGAAAAAAAACTGAGATATGGAAACTACTTGAACTGAAACGAGCTATATGAAGTCTAACTCTCTAATTTTTCACATAAAAAAACCTGAGACTCAGATCTTGAATGAAATGAAGGTCATAAAGTTGGTTGCAGCTGACTTCCTTCTACAAATCTGATGGACTTGCTTTACTACATACTGTTTAAAAAGAAAACAAAAATTGCTAAGCAGCTACCATGTCCCAGGCACAATGTTAACTTCTGATGATACAAAGGTAAATAAGATAGGGTGTCAGATCTGAAGAAAATAGAATCTGCAGGAGAGTAAAACAAACAAATTAGTAAGTATGTTTCTGCCTTAAAAAATGATTTACAAACTTAGCAGCTTAAAACAGTGCACACTTATTATATCACAGCTTTAATGGATCAGGAATTGGGAATGACTTAGCTGTGTCCTCTACTTCAGGGTCTCTTGCAAGGCTTCAATCCAAGGTGTCCACCAGGGTTGAGGTCTCATCCAAAAGTTCAAGTGGAGAAAGATTCAAGCTCACATGGTTGTTTGCAGGATTCAGTTCTCTGTGGCCTGTGAGACCGAGGTCCCCAGTCTCTTGCTGGTGTATGTTAGAACCCTCAACTGCTTGCCACATGAGTTTTCCAGTATGGTTGCTTTCTTTATCAAAGCACACAAGTCAAAAAGGCAACAGAGAGATTCTTCCAACAAAAGAGAGGCAGGGACAATGGGGGGATGGTTTAGAGTTTCCTGCCACAGAAATTTATAAATGCTGTGAAAGAGAAAAGCACAGAGCAGGGGAAGCACAGGTGATAAGCTGTAAATCAAGCTAATGAGGTAAGACTGTCCTTTCGGTTGAATTTTAAAGGATGAAGCCATCAGATCAATGAAGGGGAGAAAGTCAGACAGGAGCAGGGTCTGTAAATGCATCAAAACACTAAAAAGCATGACATCATTCGTGTCTATAGTTAAGTTTGGGTGGTACAATATCAGATAATTGAGAAGAATATCATTTGCACAGAGTCAGTACATTTTAGATTTGACAACTCTAGATGAAGACACTAAGGCTCAGAGTCAATAAGCACAGCACATAGTAGATATTCAATCAATCATGGATGAATGGAAAGAATGAAATGCCTATGTGGAACTAGAAATGAAATTCCACTTCCATATTCCCTCTAATAACCAAACAAGTCAGTCTCTATCCCTTTACAGAAAGATGGGAGAGATAAAATCATAAGTGTTATGACATAGACAGAAGGGAGGTATGAGGAGGAACCCCAAAAGACTCATAATTTATTTATTAAAAATTGTGTATTTATTTTACATGCTTAAACTTCAGTCACCTGGAAAGTACTCTCTGTTTGATGCAATACACCTATCAAGACACTTTTTCCACCACTCAAAACAGTTTTTGAACTTGACAATTTTGATGCCTTTTAGTGCTTCTACTGTTTTTTGTTTCACCTCTTCCAGATCAGCAAAAACATTTTCTCTTGATGATTTTTTCATCCAGGGAAACAAACAAACAAAAAAGTCACTCAGGGTGAGATCTGGCGAATAGGGAGGGTGGTGTCTGGGGGGTCATGCTGTTTTTGGTCAAAAACTGCTGAACACTCAGCATAGTGTGGGCACGTACGTTGTCATGATGGAAGAACCAGTTATCTGTTTGCCACAACTTGGGACATGTCTTCCTCAACATAGCCTCTCACAACAACGCTAGCTGATACACTGATGCCGATGGGTTCCTAGAGCACTTACCTAACAGAGGAAATTTTTACTACAAAGGGCCCATCCTCCAAAAGATACTTCCGAGTTCTTTGGAGTCCTCCCTCATATATTAAGATAATTATACTATCAATAATTTATTTAATAGAATTCTACCAGTGGTTGCATTAACTATCTCTTAGGCAGTGAGTTTCTCTATGCATGCTGGTTTATGAACTCATCTACAGGAGTTGCCTCCCACCTGTATACTGATCATTCCAAGAACTGTGGACGTTTCTTTTGGAGTGGTTTTCCATTTTCTTTTGTGGAGCTCTACAGATTTCATCAGACCTAGACTAGTTTCACCCCAGACTTGGTTTTGCGCACTCCTTGGGTTATGCAGATTAAGATTCCATGAGCAGCCCAGATTTGGACTTTCAATTTCCACAAGAGTCTGTCCCGCCATAGCCCAGGGAAGATTGTCTGTTTCCATGCCATATTCCCATGATGTATCCCAGAACTGTCTCTGGACCAGACTTCTAGTTCCCTTCATGAATTGGACAGACTATTTCCAGATGTATATCTCTATTTTACAAGGAGCTTTAGACGTAAACTTTAGACATGTTGACACTTGCATTTCTGTGGGCTTTTTTTTTTAACATTTAAGAAATCTTCATGAGCAAAAATAACACAAAGTCATAGTTGTATCAAAATTGTCACGTGTGGTTAGTAATTGGGCATCACACAGTTCGGTATCACTTACTTTGGCATAAAAGTATGAGGGATAAGAGCTCGCTTGCCCTCCTTGATTAAAAATAAAAGCCTTCAAATTTTCTAGCCAAAAGAGAGCTGAGTGAGTTTTCAGACTCAGATATTAGGGATATCCTACTTCCTTTCAAAATCCAGCATGACCACCCATGATTATTTCTAAATTATTTTTATATATATTTACATATTAAAACTGTTTTTGTCATTGGTGTGAATCAGATGAGTTTATCATTCACTGTGTTAAAAAGCATTAGTCTTTAATATTTATATAAAGGTAAATTTAGAATAACAGCATTATTTTTTCATGTTTTTTAATTACTTTTTTGTCTGCCTTTTTCTACTCTGATTCTGAGACAATTGTTGGTGGGGATACCTATTTTAAAATATCATTTTATGTGCCATTTTTAAGGAAGTGACAGAACATAGATATTAAGATTCCCAGTTCTGGAGTCAGACTGCTTGGGTTTGAATTTAGCCTCTACTACTTTCTACCAATTGTGTGACTTGACCAAACTTTTCAATCTCTGTGTACCTCATTTTCTAGGACAGTGGAGATGATGATGTTAATAATAGCACCCACCACCTAAGGTTGTGACAAGGGCCAAATGAGTTCTGACATACAAAGCACTTAGAATAGTCCACAGTATATGTTAGATATTATTATTCTTCAAATTTCCGCAAGGCTTTTGGCATAGACACCTCCATAATCTAGCCTAATTATTTCATAGATTATTGGAAAATCACAAGGCAAACTATCTTGAGGTATATAGAAAGAAACAATCCTATGTTATCAACTTGTTTAATCTCTTGCTTTTTTCATGAATGGATGCCTTAAAGATAACAAATCAAAATGATCCTTCTTTTTTGCAATCAGTGCCTTTGTTGAGATTGTTTATAGCAAATCTCTCGGGAAGGGAGGGAATTGAGGCAAAATAAGAACCCTCGGCTTTGAGGCCAGAGAGGGCCTTCACACCCCTGCTAGCCCTGTGGGCCAAGATAAACATGCTTGGCAAGGAATGCCTCGCTCACCCCACCCCATCAACCAGGAGGTGAAGGTTTTGGACTGTGGTATTGCTACTCCACCCATTTCTGTTCCATTTTTAATATACCTTTGTGATAAAGTGCATTGTATCCATTTTTTTCAAAACCATGAAGGTGTGGCTGACAAGAAGGAAAGCAATATCCTGCCCCTGTCTCGGACATGAAAAGTCTTGTAGCCTCAGCTCATGACTTGCCTCTAGGCTGGCTATACAGCTCATGATCCACATTTTAGTTAGAATGACCAAAAACATAACCGTACCCCATCACCTGGAACAATGCCAGAAATTGTCTCTGGCACACACCCAGGTATGTGTTTGAGCTCACAAGGGCCAGTCGCAGAAGGAATATCAGCACACCATGTTTTCCTCAATAATTGTGTTACTAAACCTCTGTGTGAAAACCAAATGTCTGCAGGTTGAATCACTTCTGAAGCTCACTGGGGATTTGCTACTTAATGAATGCTGCAGAGAGTTATTTATTGAATAATAAAACTCCTTTATAAAGTAATAGCGATCCTATAGCTTATCTGTTTTTCACATTCAGAATTTTGAAGTCTGGATTTCCTTAAAACAAGACACGCTTGTAGCATTCGTTTCTCCGCCATACGTGTCATCAAATCTTTGAGTGCTCAGTTTTCTTTCAGGGAATATTAGGGCGTGAGACTCAATGACTTTTGTTCCTTCCAGCTTGAAATTCACTGTGTCTTACTAAGGCAGTCTAAGAACAGAGACCTGCCCTCTGGCTTGGTTATGTCTGGTTTTCTGATTCTATACGTAGTTTGAAGAAGCATGGGCTTCTACTATCAGCTTTTCACATCGTTCTACGTGATACTTTGCAATGGGGTTGGCCTGACTGCCTTGGTGGACATGACGCAGAGAGCTCAAACCACCATAGATTGGCATTTGGACTTGAGAAAAATCATAAAAGTTCAGAAGTGCCTCTAGCAACTTCATAGGCTAGGACCTTCTTTCTGGATGTTCCCTGGAGCATAAGGCATTACATACAATATTTTGCTATTTGTAATGAGTGCCAGTAATGGAATATGGGGGAAACCATATCAATTCTTCTTCATCTACTAGAAAACAGTACTAGAAATTAGTCTGGCTACTCCCCAAAGTCACTCAGCATGTCACTGATAAAGCCAAAGATGCTCAATTTTGTGATGAAATTGCCAGCCTACACTGCTTAAAGTTGAAATGTCCGGCATCAGATATATTTTAGTTAGTCACTTTCCTCAACATCACACTCTTCATCCAAGAAGTTCATACATTCACCAACTCACCCTTGAAATAGTCCCAAGATCAAAGGCAGCCAGAAGGGGGTACTGAGTTGATGCATAATTTTGTATCATTTTTCACTGTTTTAAATAAATGGTCTTCTTCAAAGCCCAGTGGCCTCTCCGAACATGGAGAATTATTCAGGTCAAAGTGACTCTCTTTGAAAAGACAAAATCATTTACTTGCCTTGCTTCCTTCAATGGCATTCACCCCTAACAGGCACAAATGTTTCGAGCCACCTACGCTGCCTTTACTCATCTGTTGAACTCAGAAGAATTTGTCGCAAGTGTTTATTTTTTTGCCTCTTGACACACCCTCTTCTTTAGCCCACAAGTAGCACTAACTTTCTTCAAATCTGCAAAATGCAAGGTGTAGTCACAAGGACAACATTGTTCCTCCAAATGACAATGACAGACCATAAACTCCCAACATCGCAGAGTTGCCATGCCAAAAACAAACGCTACGAACTTATGCATCAACCTAATATTTCAGTCAGATATTGGTGATGCGCTTCAGTTCACCTAAGCCACATGCTCCCAAACACAAATGCAAGTAGTATTGTTTGTTTGTTTGTCCGTTTGTTTGTTTTTGAGTTGAGGTCTCACTCTGTTGCCCAGACTAGAGTGCAGGGGCATGATCATGACAACCACAACTCAGCAGCCTCGACCTCCTGGGCTCAGGCAATCCTTCCACCTCAGAATCCTGAGTAGCTGGTACTACAGATGTGTTCCACCACAACTGCCTAATTTTTTTTTTTGTACAGACAGGTTTCACTTGTCTAGGCTGGTCTCCAACTCCTGGGCTCAAGAAATCCTCCTGCCTCGGCCCTCCAAAGTGCTAGGATTACAGACGTGAGCCACCACACCAGGCTGCAAGTAGTATTTTGACCCCCTCTGTGACTGGATAAATACTTTCACATTAGTGTAAGCATTTGAAGTTAAAGAGATAAAAAGGAGTGTATGATTCACATCAGCATTATTCAACTCTTTAAGGCATAAATAAATGTGATAATCTATTTGAAATGTTTTAGAAAACTTCAAAGAACAAATAATCATATTTGGTATTATTGCTTGAACAAACAATAGCACTGTAGACTATTATCTAACATTAGAAAGACCAATTAAATATATTATAAAACACTTTATGCCAGTAAATATTTACCTAACCGATACAGAAAGAAATAGAAAATCTGAATAGTCCTATATGACTAAAGAAATTGAATCTATTTTTGTAAAACTTCTCACAAAGAAAATTCCACATCGAGATAGCTTCATCAGTGATTTACTTTAAAAGTTAAAGACAAAATAACACAAATCTCACACAAACACTCCCAGAGAATAGAAAAAAGGGATAAGGGACACTTTATCAGTCCAGCATACTCTGGATGTATAAACCTGACATGGACATTATCAGAAAAGAAAATAACAGACACATGGATATAAAAAACATTAGCATGACTGAATAAATTTTTTTGCAGGAATACAAGAGTGGTTTATAACCCCCACTCAAAAAAAATCAATGTAATTCATCACATTGACAAAGAGAGAGAGAAATCACATAATAAATGTAATAGATTCAGAAGAAGAATGTCATAAAACTTAGCACCCATTTGTGAGCAAACTAAAGAGTTCCTTAATCTGGTAGAGTACATACAAAAGTTGTGCTGCAAACATTATACTTAGTTGTAACTTTTGGAACAAGACAGGGATGCCCACTATCACCACTTTTATTCAAATTATACTGAAGTTTCGATTATAGACAATAAGGTGAGAAACAGAAAGGCATGAGAATTGAAAACAAAGAAATACATGATTTTCATTATTAGAATTAATAACTACATTTATCAGCTGGGAACAAAGAAATACATAATTTTCATTATTAGAATTAATAACTACATTTATCAGCCGGGCTTGGTGGCTCAGCCTGTAATTCCGCACCTTGGGAGGCTGAGGTGAGTGGATTGCCTGAGCCCAAGAGTTCGAGACCCGCCTGGGCAACTTGGTGAAACCTCATCTCTACAATAAATCAAAAACTAGCTGGGTATGGTAGCGTGCGCCTGTAGTTCCAGCTATTTGGAAGGCTGAGGCGGAAGGATCGCCGGAGCCCAGCAGGTCGAGGCTGCGGTGGCCGAGAGCGGCCACTGCACTCCAGTCTGGGCGACAGAGTGAGACTCCAACTCAAAAAAAAAAACAAAAAAACCTACATTTATCAAGCTCATTGGACACCAGGTCAATATGCAAAAAAATTAACTTTTCTATACAACAATGAACAGTATGAAACTTTTTAAAAGATATCATTATAGCACTTAAAGCATCACATCAATGTTAGCAGGCAGTTGCAAAGGAGTTTAAAGAATGGACATCAAGAAATGGCTGCTTTAAGAGTTATAACAATCTGATGGGACAAGTGCTTAAAAACACATCCCAAATCAAGGTAAATATAATGTACTTTTAAAGATTATTTTATAAAACCAATAGCCAAATCTTTCTTTTTCCTCTTGTTTTGTTAGGTGCTACAATGTATTTCTCAAATGCAAGATATCACAGCCTTTGAAAATTTACCAGTGATTCCCAAACATCAGATAATAGGAATGGCCTTTAGTAAGCTTTCTATGGAAGCCTTTGGTTTAAAATTATTTAGAGGTAGTGTTCAAAGTGAGAATAAATTAATACATGATAGTTAAAAGTCTCTTAAAAGCATAATCTTGCATGAAATCAGGTAGTTTCTTCATGTAGGACATCTTATAGTATGGGGTCTAGGGAAGCCATTTTGAACTAATAGAAAACTTCTGAATACTACCTCAGGCAAAATTGAAAGTACTCAAATATTGTGTGACTTGATGATGAATTTGCTAGACCTCAGGGCCAACTTGAAATCCTCTTTTTAATCCTCCAGACTTTTCCATACGGTTCCTCACTCAGAACAGCTCCAGCTGTGTATGGGAAGGCTTCACAAGACAAAGAGTTAGGACTTGGCCATTCACACATAGACCACAGATGAATTACCCAGAGTGTCCTGGCAGAGGGACTTGAACATAAGGACATGGGAAAATATTCACAGGTTGCCAATAGTTGGTGAAAATTGTGAGAAAAGAAAAAGGAAGCTAAAAAAAAAATCTTACTAGCATAATTCACATTGGACAACATGAGCACATTCCAGTCAATCCACTTCATAGACATGATCTCACTGGTCTCCCCAACATCCCTACAAGGAAATGAGAGGGACAAGTGTGACTCCACCCTTTAGATCAAAAGTCCCATCCTTCACTCCCACTTGTGGCTAGGAGTAGGTGGACCACATTTAAACAGTGGAACAAATAACCATCTTCCTTGTTTTCTGACCCTTCAACGTGTGGGTGAGCAAGTTTGCCTTTTCCCTGTTTGAAACCATACAATTCCCAGAACAACTTGTCTGAAATGTTGGGAACTGAGTCATTGGCCAGTGATAATTCTCAAACAACTGCTGGTTTGTTTCTCAACCATTGCTTGGCCATACTGACTTGGAAACAATGCAACATGTAATGAAAGTGCCTAGGATGATATTTTCCTCATTGGCCCGGATGAGACTTTTAGAAAGGAAAGACAGTGGTGAGTGTGGAAGGGGAGGTGAATGAACTTGAAGGTTATGTTGCCAGCACTGTGCTCATCTAAAGAGAAGGTTTGAGATAGAAACCGTAAGCACATTGGCATTCAGAAGTTCTCCTGGACAGTAAAGTAAATTTCCATTTCCATTTTTTTCTTGCAACTATACTGCTTCTCAAGACTTGTTTCGCTCCTCCCTCTTGTGTGCTATAAAAAGTATCCATGGCAGAATTGTTTAAATTCTCCATTAAAATAGTTACTAGTAATTACAATGTTGAGGAGAACTCATTGAAAATGATAACAGTACGATAACAAAAGTGTATCAGATAATATCTTTTACATTAGGAAATACAAAACAATTTATTCTAAACCAACGCCTTAGAACTCATTTGATTATCCTATACTTAAAAATATGTTTAGACTTTTCTTTCTCCCACCAGAAATAAAAATGTCCCAAATATTGAGGGAAGAAAAACACAGATGATTCTCTGTGTAAATGTTGACACACACACTCACTCTACCCACATGGCTATCTCTTATGGATAAAGAACTCGGCAGCTTCCAGCAGTCATCTGAGATGAGCACCATATGTGGTATAATAAAGCCTTATTTCACTAAAGCTTTCAGAGCTGGAGAAAAATAGCCTGAAGAATAAGATTGTTCCTCTCTGAGCCAAGGTTGCAATCTTCTAAGTCCAAGATGTGCTTGAAAACACTCATTAGGTAATTGTCAAAGCCCAGGAAGATCAGTTTAAGAATATGAAATAATATTATTGCTGACTTCTCTGCTCTGTGTTCAATCCAGCTGGAAGCTGGACATGTGAGAAGTGACATTTGCACAATAACAAAGCAAAGAAGGATGAGAGAGCAAAAACCTCACACCTTTCTAGGATCTTATCACTATATGTTCTCTATAATCCCTAGAAAATGAAAAAAAATTATATCTGTTCCATAAGTTGTAGAAAGTCTCCCTCCATCTTCCTATAATACAGTTTCCAGTTATTGTTAGGCAATTACATTTCATATATCAATCATCATCTATTGAAATCGACATGAAAGACTTAATATCAAATAAAGTGCCTGAAATGGAGGTCAGAATACTTCACTCTTTCACTAAGATGGTGAATAACCTGGAGCAAGTCACTTAACCTCTCTAAACCTTGCTTGCCTCATCTGTCAAACGAGAGAGATGAGATAAATTACCTCCATGGGTCTTTCCAGAACTATTCTACCCTTTTGGAAAATGGATTTACGTTGGTAGAAAAGGCTCAATCTGTTTCTAGCATGCCATGACCAAGTCAGAATATATCTATCTGGCATAGTGAGAAAATAGGCCAACACATTTACGAGATTAATTACTGTGGCTAAAAGATACATAAATGTGGATTGGGATGTATCTTTAATATCCACAAAAATTTTCATTCCTGAATTACTTCATTAACAACTATTACCTCAACCATCCCTGACTGAAGTTTTCCAGTAACTCTAGGTCAGCAATTGTGGACCCTGTTTATTTTCTAGGAAAAATCTCTTGTATTTTCCATCTGCAAAATTTTTACACCCGTAGCCTTGTTCCCTGAAGGTCCAAAGGAGACTGAAAGATTTGAGGGAAGGGAAAAAAATAAGATTTATGAAGAAAGTTTAAAGGAGGTAGAAAGAGTTTGAGTGGAGAGTGCATTTAGTCTAGAAACAAAAGCTATGAATTGTGGCTTAATAAAAGTCATCAAGAATATGAAAGACCAGCTGCTCTCTATTTCCTCAAAGACTTGAACCCAGGGAAACCACAGCAGGTGTTGCTTTGGGTTAGGCCCAAAGAAGAATTTCCTAGTTGGGTCCCTGAAACAAGTCACTGAGAGAGACTTCCACAACCTCTCGAGGATCTTAAGGCTTGGGACAGTTTGGAGGTTAATATTAGCCCCTGTGTATGAAAAGCTTCTCTATCCAGACTTGTGCTAAGTATATTATATGTGTTGTCACTTTTCATCTCTCAACAGCTATGGAGAAGTGTTCTCGCTGTCCTCATCTTATAGATAAGACTTTGAGACTCCTCACTTTGCTGCCTCCCTGAGACGGATTGATTCTCACATACTGAGTTGCAGGTTTATTTGGAATAAGCAAGGGAAGCTATTGAACTTGACCTTCAAATGTAGACCTTTTACACAAAGAAATATAATCTGCAGTTCTTCATCTCCACCAACTCTGAAATCATTGGTAGTGACTTAAGCGGTTTGGAGTCGTAGAAAGACCATAGATCATACAAGCTCTCACCAGCTTTGAGACCTCAGGCATCTCATGTGACCTCTCTGATGGCTGTTTCCTTTTTTACCTATCCCACACTAGTCATTGAGCACATACCCATGTCAGAAATGCAATAGTGAATAAAATCTGGGAAATGAGAAAAATGACTACCTCGTGGCGTTGTCGTGTCTAGCATCCAGTGAGCCTGAGTCTCCTTCCCACTTTGCCTCTGCATAAGGGGTTTAAATTGCAGAAGGAAAAATTCACTGACATGAAGTGTTGTCAAATAGTCTCCTAAGTGTAAGAAGGAAACATATAGAATTGATATCTTCTGAATGAACTTTTTGTTTAACTTTTATTTTAAAGATGGGTACAATTCAGGGTTAGGTATATAAATAGTCATTGTACAGGTAAAGTTTGGGCCTCACTTTGGTGGCCACTTCACCTGGTTTGAGATTAGATGCCCTTACTGATAAGGCGTGCCCTGCCACCCCAGTGAA
Organism: Tarsius wallacei; assembly: GCA_963574415.1. Taxonomy (NCBI): domain Eukaryota; kingdom Metazoa; phylum Chordata; class Mammalia; order Primates; family Tarsiidae; genus Tarsius; species Tarsius wallacei. The sequence continues at coordinate 40,853 of CAUYQG010185772.1, forward strand.
CTTTTTAAAAGTCTAACGAGAAGAATCATCAGCGAAGTCAGTATTTGCTTTCTTCTTTGTTACTCTCATAAATTTTTTTCATAGCTCTATTACAGTGCTTATCATATTATAACTATTTTCCATACATCTTTCTCTCCCATAAGACTCTGGATCCTAGAAGGCAAAGTCTGTCTGTTGTCCTTTCTGTGTTGACCAAAATTGTACCAAGCCCAGGCTGGGCACATAGCCGCCACTCATAAAATAGTTGCTGAGGAATGAAAATTCTCAGCTGAAAAAGGAGAGGAACATCATAGAAGAGAAAATATAAATTGGAACTTATTTCACAAACAAGATGGATAGACCATTCGTTGAAAATGGAAATGAGTTTCTGCTTTATTTTAGGAGTGGGAAGAGCTATAATTGGGCACAATATGTAAGCATCTTTCGTGATCGTTTAAGACTTCTAGAGCTCCCTTCTTGGCATCTTTTGATGGTCAGGATAAATTCTAGCTTTTGCAAGGGAGTGGGCTGTTCTTCTGGGAAGCAGGTGGATAGGACCATAAGATTTCTTCCAGCCTGAGCTTTAGTGACTCAATGATTCCAAACGAAGTCTCAGGAATCCTCCCAATCAAATGATTCTTTCCAGTTACCCTGACTGTGCCATGAATAAGCTCACATTAAACAAAGAGCCCAGATATTTAACCCAATATTGTCATATTGCAGACAATCTGTTTTTTCATAAGTGCATGTTTTCAGCCCAGCAGAAGTGTTATGAATATGAACCAGTAGAGACTGGCTTTGTCACCAAAAGACCAAAACAATAGGCTGAAGAAATTGAACATTTCACGAAATTAGGTTTGGGGGGGGTCCAAGAACTGAATGAGTTGTGGTTTTTTTGTTTATCGTTTGTTTGTTTGTTTGTTTGTTTGTTTTTGAGTTGGAGTCTCACTCTGTCGCCCAGGCTGGAGTGCAGTGGCACGCTCATGGCCACCCCAGCATTGACCAGCTGGGCTCAAGCAATCCTTCTGCCTCAGCCTTCCAAGTAGCCGGAACTACAGGAGCACACTACCATGCATGACTAATTTTTTACTTATTGTAGAGACGAGGTCTCACCAAGTTGCCTGGGCTTGTCTCAAACCCTCAGTCTCAGGCAATCCACTCGCCTCGGCCTCCCAAAGTGCTGGGATTACAGGCGGAGCCACCAAGCCCGGCCATGAGATTTTTTTTTTTAAGTGACTTGACTATGTAAACTGTTCAGAACAGTAAAGCAGGTTTAAGTTCTTGGACACCGCTTTGATGTTGTCAGGTCTTCAATCCCATGGTGTTCCACGTGTGTTCAGGTTTGTAATGTAGCAGGTGATGTTAGACCAGTGTGCCACTGGACCGCGTTTAAAGCATGAGAAGAGTTCTCCTCTCAAGCTTAATCAATGTATATTGAGCTCTTCCTGGGTGCCTGGGACTACGCTATACATTTTGTTTACATTATCCACCCTAAAAACAATCCTGAAGGGTAGGGATCATTATTTCCATTTTATATGTGTAGAAATGGACAATTTTCCCAAGGCTGTCAACTACCAAGTTAGAGTTAGGATTCAGACTCAAGTATATCTCTCTGCTCACTTTCCTAAAGTAGAGAGTTGGAGTACTTTGGATCATTTACAGGCATTTGAATCTGAAAGATGTGAAAAGATAGCCCAGCAAACATAAAACATTATTGGATGAACAGTTGCTAGTCTTTTTAGTCTTTTTATTTTATTTTATTTTATTTTTTGAATCAGAGTCTTACTCTGTGACCCAGGCTGGAGTGCAGTGGCATGATCAGAGGGTACTGCAGCCTTGATCTCCTGGACTCAGGTGATCCTTCTGCCTCAGCCTCCTGAGTATCTCGGACTACAGGTACACACCACCATACCTAACTATTTGTTCGCTTGTTTGTTTTTTGTAGTGACAAGGACTCATTATATTGTCCAGGCTGATCTTGAACTTCTAGTCTCAAGCAATCCTCTCACTTCAGCCTCCCTAAATGCTGGGATTACAGGCCTGAGCCACTATGTCTGGCAAATAACTGTTCTTCAATAAGAGTTTATCACTCAGTTCAGAACAGTTATACATCTTTTTCCTACTGAAATGGAGTGTTCTCCGATCTCAATAACCCACTTCCCATTGCTATTTGTGAATTGTCAGTATATATTTTAATAATAGAATCATTTCTGAAGGTAGAGTTATATGTTTTCTTTATAATGTCTGAATTTGGCTCCTTGTAGAGTAATATTCTGAACAGGAATTTTGCTTCCATTACCTAATTGCAAAAAGTGGCCAAAATTTTAAAAGGCACTGGGAAGGGGAGGCAGTGCAGGAATTCAAGTGGACCTTAAGGTCTCGCTCTTAAAAAGAAATGGAAATATTTTTGGACTGAATTAGCATGACTGAATTGTCATCCTATTTGTTGGTGTAATTACAGCTGGAAGGGGAGAATGAAAGGAATTGCTTTTCTCCCTTTTTTCTCCAATGATACCTAAAGTGAAATTATGCTTTCAGATTTTCTTTCTGAGAAGTTTGCAGAATTTACCATCATTAAAAAATGTTATTACACCACTTGAGAACCTCAGCCTGAAGAATAAATTTGTTCTTGATGTAATAAAGACTCAGAAAAAAATGACATCAACCAACTAAAATGAAACCTCGGCCAGTGAGAAAGCACATGCAAATGACATAAAATGCAGTATTAACAGCCGATGGAAAGGAATACTGCTTAATGCTGTCTTACTATCATCCAAAGTATTAAAAGAAGGGATAAGAATTTACATGTGTTTGGTGTACCCGAAAGATGAATATCTTCCAAATGTCATACATTTCAGTCTTTTATTTTGAAATGCATATCTAAAACCATAAAATCATATTAATTTAGTCACAGTCTACTGGATAGTAGAATTACTATATTCTTTCCATTCTTGCTAATTTTATTTCTCCATTGTCTCATCATCTTAGAAATCTGCCAAATAAAAATTATCAACGTGAAGTTAAGAAGTGAGAGTCAGGCCGGGTGTGGTATATGCACCACATTTTTTTTAACCAGTCCAGTTTCAATGGGTAGCATGGTTGGTTCCATGTTTTTGCTATTGTGTATAGTTCTACAATAAACATGTGTGTGCAGTTATCTTTTTTGTAGAATGATTTGAGTTTAGAATAAGTTCTTAATAAGAGTGATAATTCACCCACCTTGGCACTTCTCTGTGATTAAACAAATATGGATATAATAGGCAGACCACCTTACCCACGTGATTTGGCAAACTTTTCAATTATACAAAGGTTTTTATTTTTTATCTGTTTTGTTTTCAACATTACATAAAATAATTTTGGCTCTAATAAATATTTTAATATTTTTCTTTCATCCAAT